>CAUYPK010114930.1:0-31165 GCA_963574355.1 Loris lydekkerianus
TCAACCAAACTATCTTTAGAAGACTTGATAGCTAGGATAACAGATCTGATTGCTAATATTACTGAAAATCAGCTTGAAAATGTTTTCCGAGAACTACAGAATCATATCACTCTTTGTATTGGTAATGTTGAAAATTAACAACAATAGATGTCTTTTAGCCTTTTAAAAAAAAAATAGCCAGGTATTGTGGCAGGCGCCTGTAGTCCCAGCTACTTGGGAGGCTGAGGCAAGAGAATTGCTTAAACCCAAGAGTTGGAGGTTGCTGTGAATTGTGACGCCACAGCACTCTACTGAGGGCAACATAGTGAGACTCTGTCTCAAAAAAAAACAAAGAAGATTTGATTAATATTAAACTTCCTTAAACAATCATATGCATCAACAAATGTCAATTTCATAGGAAAAAAAAATGGCACACTTAAAAGGGCTTACCTGCAGAGAATTTGAATAAGGGCTTATTTACAGGGATGTGGGTGGGGTTAAGGAAACCAAGAAGGGATTGAGTAGCAACAACTATTTATGGTCCCAGTCTTCTACTAACACTGGGGAAATTCTTTTGGTCACTTCCATTAAAGTGGAATGAAACCCTTCAGTGAGTAAGGCTCCAGCCCCATATACTGAGCGTAGCTGGTTCAAACCCGGCCTCGGCCAAGCTGCAACCAAAAAATAGCCGGGCATTGTGGCGGGTGCCTGTAGTCTCAGCTGCTCGGGAGGCTGAGACAAGAGAATCGTGTAAGCCCAAGAGCTGGAGGTTGCTGTGAGCCATGTGACATCATGGCACTATACCGAGGGCGGTAAAGTGAGACTCTGTCTCTACAAAAAAAAGAAAAAAAACCTTCACAACCTCGACCAAACATCAAGGCGTATCCTTTGAGACCAAAGGCACTCGAGGAAATTAAACTCATAAAGAAGATTATATTAAGAAGTGATCGAAAGCCTAATGGTAAAGAATGAAGATTTGTACACAACTTAAATGTCATCAGTAACACTGTAATGCTGTTACCAGTCCACACACGCTGTTAACTAACATTCCTGAAAATAATGCCATTTTTAGGATAGTTACTTACCCTAAAAGTGCCTTCTTTAGCATTCTCATGGATCCTAATAGCCGACATGGACTCCAGGCTCTGACCCAATTTGAGACCTATAAGTAAAGAAATGTCACACAGTGTGGAAGAATCATCCCTGACTCTTCACTCTCCTGCAGTGGAATTACATATCCACACCCTAACTCTAACCTCAACCATGTGTGGCTTGCTTTGGTCAATTAGATGCAAACAAATGTGAAATGATCAGAGCCTTGAAATGCACTTACTCAGTTTGACTCTCATACTTTTGGCATTACAGTGTTAATAATGTACTCCAGACAGGATAATATTCTCCTTTTGTCTAAGCCCCTACTGTAGCTCAAGAATTGATACCCCAGAATATGGCTCTTTAACATGTGAACTAAATAAGAATCCTCACCACCACCACCACCCCCCTGGCTCTCCCAAAGCCAGCATGAAAGTTATTCTCAGAAGTTCCTTTATCTGCCTAAAGTCTAGACCCACCAAAAAACAAACAAACAAAAAACAATTGTTTCTTTTTTTTCCCTCCATGGAAAACCAAGAATAGAAACATACCTTAATGGATGCCTTCACAAGATGTTTCTCAGGCTCCTTCTAATTCCAAATGACGAGTTGGAATGACAAGTTAACCCCTGTCTTAATAATTTTTCTTCTTTCTCCTCCGTAACCTGTTTTGCCAGAATCCAAACCCCATTCTTTAACTTCAAGACGGTATGTAAGCTGCCTGAACTGTGCATGGTGGTGGGTACCTGTAGTCCCAGCTGCTCGGGAGGCTAAGCCAGGAGGATCACTTGAGCTCAAGAGTTTGAGGTTGCTGTGAGCTATGATGCCACAGCACTCTAGCCTGGGAGCAACAGAGTGAGACTCTGTCTAAAAAAACAAGATGATGAAAATTGCTAATAGTGACATTTGATAAAACAACTCATGAAAAGGATGAGCTGGCCAGTTTGCAAACAGGTAAGAGGAAATATGGGCAGTGTAGATGTTCTAGGACTTTGAAATTAATTTTTTTTAAATTTTTACTTATTTATTTATTTATTTTATTTTATCTTTCTTTTGCAGTTTTTGGCTGGGGCTGGGTTTGAACTTGCCACCTCCGGCATATGGGGCTGGCACCCTACTCCTTTGAGCCACAGGAGCCGCCCTATTTATTTATTTATTTATTTATTTTGAGACAGAGTATCACTATATGTCGGCCTCAGTAGAGTGCTATGGTGTCATAGTTCACAGCAACCTCACTCTTGGCCTTAAGAGATTCTCTTGCCTCAGCCTCCCAAGTAGCTAGGACTACAGACACCCTCCACAACTCCTGGCTGTTTTTTGGTTGCAGTTGTCATTGTTGATTAGCTGACCCGGGCCAGGTTTAAACCTGCCAGGCTGGGTATATGTGGCTGGCACCCTACTCGCTGAGCTACCGGGGCCACCCGGGGACGTTGAAGTTAGACTGTTTCCTACCATGTGAAACAGTAGGCCATGAAAACACAGCCTCAGAAAAAACCAAGATGCTGCCATTGAGACACAGCCTGGGCCAGGCATAGTGGCTGACACCTATAATTCTAGCACTTTGAGATGCCAAGGCAGAAGGTTGCTTGAAGTCAGGAGTTCAAGACCAGCCGGAGCAAGAGACCCCCTTAATTGTGAAAAAAAAACCCAAAAGTTAGCCAGGAGTGGTGTCACATGCCTGTAGTTCCAGCTACTCAGAAGGCTGAGATAGGCTGGAGGATAGCCTGAGCTTATGAGTTTGAGGTTGCAGTGAGCTATGATGGTGCCACTCTACTCTACCCTGGATGACAGAGCAAGATTCTGTCTCAAAAAAAAAAAAAAGGCACAACCTGTATTAGTTATCCTTTGTGCATAACAGACTACTCCGGGGGCACCTATAGCTCAATGGTTAGGGCGCTGGCCACATGCTCTGGGATTGGTGGGTTCGAACTTGGCCAGAACCTGCTAAACAGAAAAAAAAAAAAAAAATAGCCGGCCGTTGTGGCAGACACCTGTAGTCCCAGCTACCAGGGAGGCTGAGGCAAGAGAATCACGTGAGCCCAGGAGTTTGAGGTTGCTATGAGCTATGATGCCACGTTATTCTACCAAGGGTGACAAAATGAGACTCTGTCTCAATTAAAAAAAAAAAAAAAAAAAAAAACAGACTACTCCAAAACTTAGCAGCATAAAACAAGCATTTCCTCCCATGATTCTGTAGGTTAACTGGCAATTCTTCTGATCTGAACTGGCTTGGCTGGGCTAAGGCTGGGTGATCTAAAAGTCTCATCCCTGTGTCTGGTTGTTGGCAGACTGAGTGGCCTAAGGAAGCCCCAGCCGGACATGCTGACTCCCACTCCATCTGGTCTCCCATCGTCTAACAGTCTTCTTCACAAATGACACAGAGGTCCCTAATATCAGCATGTCAGCAAGAGAGGGTAAACCTTTTTCAAGTCTCTGCTTTTGTCCCTTTGCTGAGTAGAGCAAGCTGCCTGGCTAAACCCAGATTAAAAGGCTGTGAAATAGAATCCACCTCTTATTGTGAGGATCAGCAGAATCACAATGCCAAGGGGATGCACATACAGCAGCTGGAGGAATTTGTGGCCATTTCTCCAATTTGCCACAAAAGACAAAAGACCAAATCAGGAGTGTGGCTACCACACCCTTTTTCAAGACTTCTGAAAGGATTGCGGTGGTGCCTATAGCTCCATTCAACCAGGCAAAAGGGTTCCTGGAGTGATTAACTGTGTGGTCCCACAGAAGCCTGATATGCCTATTATTTACTATCTGATACTCCGTCTAGAGGGAAAAACATGAAAGAATTGCAGGCATAGCTTTTGGCCCATGAAGTTGTCTGAAATCAAATACAGAGAAAATACTGGGTTTGGAGAGAGCTATTCTGGCAAAGTGCCCCAACTTGGACTGAAAGAGACTGAAGATGTAAAATAACCTCTATGCCTTCACTTCTACAGATGGAAGGGGGCTAAAGAATCTGCTCAGCCAACACAGACGGCTTATTCTTCAGTGTCCTCTTCAAAGTGACCGAGGAGGAGAATGAGAAAGGAAGGAGCTCCTGAATATTGAGGTAGGGCCTGCTGGGAAAGGCTCAGGTGGTAAATAT
Organism: Loris lydekkerianus; assembly: GCA_963574355.1. Taxonomy (NCBI): domain Eukaryota; kingdom Metazoa; phylum Chordata; class Mammalia; order Primates; family Lorisidae; genus Loris; species Loris lydekkerianus. The sequence goes on from CAUYPK010114930.1 coordinate 4,168, forward strand.
CCCGCTGAGAACTTCATGTAGCTAAATGGAATGGGAATGTATTTTTTTGAGCTTGTGCTGTTTGTCTTCTTGGGAGATTTTAGCACAATGATTGCTCCCTCTGACTAGGAACTCATCCTTCTTTTGCCTTCCACCCCAGCACATCTTTCAAGTTTTCCCTCCAACATCCCTTCTGCAGCTGCCTTCTTCCTTTCTGCCCCCTTTTCTGCTTAAGCTCAAAGTGTTGCAGTGCCCCAGGTCATTCCTGAGACTCGTTTTTTCCAGCCTTATAATATCCCAAAGAAATTTTGTGCAGACTGAGGCATTAAATACCATCTCCCTGCCAATGACTATCAAATCTGTTTCTCTACCATTTCCCCAACCCCAACTTCTATAGTACTGTAATTCAGTTCTGACACTAACCACCCAGAGTTAACACAGACAACAGAGGTTTAAGGGCACAGTCCCAAACAAGACGACCCTCACAATTCAGCACCTGTAGCTCAGTGAGTAGGGTGCCAGCCACATATACCGAGACTGGCAGGTTCAAGCCTGCCCGGGCCAGCTAAACAACAATGACAACTACAACCAAAAAATAGCCAGGCATTGTGACGGGTGCCTGTAGTCCCAGCTACTTGGGAGGCTGAGGCAAGAGAATCGCTTAAGCCCAAGAGTTTGAGGTTGCTGTGAGCTGTGATGCTATCGCACTCTACTGAGGACAACAAAATGAGACTGTGCCTCAAAAAAGAAAAGATGACCCTCACTTCTGAGGCCCCATTCTAAAGTGACTAGGCCATCTAAACTTTTTTTCTTTTCAAAGTGATAATGACTTTATTATTATTATTTTTTTTTTATAGGCACCCACCACAACACCAAGCTATTTTTTGGTTGCAGTTTTCATTGTTGTTTGGCAGACCCGGGCTGGTTTCAAACCCACCGGTTTCAAACTCCGGTGTTTGCGGCTGGCGCCCCAGCCCCTGAGCTACAAGTGCCGAGCCCCACCTGAACTTCTGACCAACTGGCTACATTGGATTCCCATGTTCCCTTGGTTTCCATAATTTGCTGGGATGACGCGCAGAACTCAGAAGATTCTATGCTTACGATTAAAGTTTTATTCTAATGGATACAAATCAGAAGAGACACATAGGGCAAGGTCTGAGAGGTTTTCTTTTTTTTTTCTTTTTTTTTTTTTTTCAGGGTAACAGAGATTTTAGGAAGAACAAAGAGAAAGCTTAGAGCACTTCCAAAGTGAGTTGGGTCCCTCTCATGAAGGAGAAAAGGTGAGAGAGACCTGAGCGGTTGTTAAATGCAGAGCTTCTAGACATTCTCCCATGGAGTCGGGACACCTCACCCTCTCAGCACATCAATGTTTTCACCAACCAGGAAGCTCAGCAAGCTTTGAGTATGCAGAGGTTTTATTGGGGTTTTATTATATAGGCATGATCAATGGAATCATTAGTTATGTGATTGAACTTCATCTCCAGCCTTCCTTTCCTCCCTGAATGCTGGACTGATATCACATGGCTGAAACTCCGACAGGCTTGGTCATTCAGCCCCTTCCATCCTGAGTCAGTTTTGCATCTTGAGACAGTTTCATTTGTTGCCCTGATTATAAACTCAGTTTAGATCCCAGCTAGGCGCAGGGGCTCACACCTGTAATCCTAGCACTCTGGGAGGCCAAGACAGGTGGATTGCTTGAGCTCAGAGTTCAAGACAGCTTGAACAGGAGTAAGAACTTATCTCTAAAACTACCCAGGCATTGTGGCGGGCACTGTAGTCCCAGCTACTAGGGAGGCTGAAGCAGGAGGATCACTGAGCCTAGGAGTTTGAGGTTGCTTTGAGCTATAATGACATGGAACTCTACCAAGGGCCACAAAGTGAGACCGTGTTGCAAAAAAAAAGAAAAAAGAACTCCCAGGAGCTTTATGAATAACAAAGACACTTTTATCACTTAGGAAATTCTGTGAATTTAGAGGTGACCTCCTAGGAACAAGGAAGAGGCCAGCCAAACTCTTTTATTTTATTTATTTGTTTGTTTGTTTGTTTTTGAGATAGAGTTTCATACCCAAGCTGGGGGTCAGTGGCATTATCATAGCTCACTGCAACCTCAAACTCATGGGCTTAAGCAATCCTCCTCCCTCAGCCTTCTAAGTAGCTGGAACTACAGGTGCCCTACAGATAGTTTTTAGAGGCAATCCACCCACCTTGGCCTCCCCAGAGTGCTAGGATTACAGACGTGAGCCACCACACCCAGCCAGAGACTTGACCTTTGGATGTAACAATTTTGAGGCCATTGATGACCTTGATAAAAACAGTTCTAGTAGACTGCTCAGTGCAAAAAACTTATTGTAGGTGCAGTGGCTCACACCTGTAATCCTAGCACTCAGGGAGGCAGAAGCAGGAGGATCACTTTTGAGCTCAGGAGTTTGAGACCAGCCTGAGCAAGACTGAGACCCCATCTCTATTAAAAATAGAAAAACTGGGGCGGCGCCTGTGGCTCAATGAGTAGGATGCTGGCCCCATATACCGAGGGTGGTGGGTTCAAACCTGGCCCTGGCCAAACTGCAACAAAAGATAGCCAGGTGTTGTGGCAGGCGCCTGTAGTCCCAGCTACTCTGGAGGCTGGGGTAGGAGAATCGCCTAAACCCAAGACCTGGAGGTTGCTGTGAGCTGTGACGCCACATCACTCTACTGAGGGTGACAAAGTGAGAAAAAAATAACAAATAAATAAATAAACAGAAAAACTAGCTCAGCGCCAGTAGCTCAGCAGCTAGGGCACCAGCCACATACATCGGAGCTGGCCGGTTTGAATCTGGCCTGGGCCTGCCAAACAACAATGACAACTACAACCAAAAAATAGCTGGGCACCTGTAGTCCCAACTACATGGGAGGCTGAGACAGGAGAATCTCTTAAGCCTGAGTTTGAGGTTGCTGTGAGCTGTGATGCCATAGCACTCTACTGAAGGCAACATAATGAGAAACTGTCTCAATAAATAATAATAGAAAAACTAGCTGAGCATGGTGGCAGGTACCTGTAGCCCCAGCTACTTGGGAGGCTGAGGTAGGAGGATTGCTGAAGCCCAAGAGTTTGAGGTTGCCATGAGCTGTAACACTATAGCACTCTACCCAGGGCAATAGAGTAAGATTCTATCTAAAAAAAAAAACAGACTTATTGTAGTGTGTTTAACAAGAATTAGAAATAAGACTGCTCTTCTAAAGAGTTTTGCTAAAAAGTATTAATAGAAGACAGAAATGGAGTGTAGCTAATAGAGGAGGTGAGGTCAAAAGAATATTGTTCTCAACTCCTTTGATTGGTTCTCTACCCCATGTCCACTGGGATCTGTGAAAATGTACAGCTAGGCCATGACTGTAGCTCAGTGGTTATGGCGCCGAGCACATACACCTAGGCTGGCGGGTTCAAACCCAGCTTGGGCCAGCTAAACAATGACAACTGCAACCAAAAAATAGCTGGGCCTTGTGGCGGGTGCCTATAATAGTCCCAGCTACTTGGGAGGCTGAGGCAAGAGAATTGCTCAAGAGTTTAGGTTGCTGTGAGCTGTGACGCCCCAGCACTCTACTGAGGGCTACATAATGAAATTCAGTCTCAAAAAAAAAAAAGAAAAAAAGAAAAGAAAATGTAAATCTAATCGTGTCAATTTCCTGCTTCCTATTGCCTTTAGGAAAGCAGTCTTTATATGGCCTTGCATGATTCATTCATTAATTCAGCAAATACTTGTTGAGCATCTATGTGCCATGACAGGGGCTCATGATTGCCACACTCATATATCCAAGACAAGGCAAAGACAAGGCCTGACTCATTAAACCAGTGAAGATACAGTGAGCCACTCTTGGGTTTAACAGTTTTTTAATGTCACAGAGAAAAGAAGAATAAGCCAGGCGCAGTGGCTCATGCCTGTAATCCCAGCACTTTGAAAGGCTGAGGCGAATTAACCACCTAAGCTCAAGAGTTTGAGATCAGCCTAAGCAAGAGTGAGAATCTGTCTCTAAAAATAGCCGGGTGTTGTGGCAGGCGCCTGTAGTCCCAGCTACTTGGGAGGCTGAGGCAAGAGGATCACTTGAGCCTAACAGTCTAAGGTTGCTGTGAGCTATGATGACACAGCACTCTACCAACGGTGAGAAAGTGTACAATACAATAAATAATTCCTGTCAAACTGGATTCAACAGATACTGAAAGGGAAACTCAAGCTCAGGCTTAGTCAAGCAGAGGACTCAGAGGAGCTTGACTAAAGATCAAAGGAGAGAGTCTGTCCTGGCCTTAGCAACATTCGCCCCCTAAGACAAGGCTCTTCATTCTGCACAATGGACTCAGAATTGTGATGATGTCTGGAACTGTAGGCACATTGAGCTTAATGTAATCCACAGGGAGATGCCATGTCCCACTGGCTTTTCTTTCCTGGCCACACGGGGCTGATTATAAGGTGATATCATTTTTTTTTCTTATTTTTTTTTAAGACATAGATAGAGTGCTGTGGCGTCGTATCTCACAGCAACCTCAAACTCTTGGGCTCAAGCGATTCTCTTGCCTCAGCATTCGAAGTAGCTGGGACTACAGGCACCTGCCACAATGCCTAGCTTTTTTTTTTTTTTTTACAGTTGTCATTGTTGTTCTAGCTGGCCCCGGGTGGGGTTCAAACCCACCAGCCTCAGTGTATGTGGCCAGCGCCCTGCCCACTGAGCTAAGGGCACCACCCAAGGTGATATCATTTCTTATTTTTTGTTACTTATTTATTTTTTAGAGACAGTCTCACTTTATTGCCCTCAGTACAGTGCTGTGATGTCACAGCTCACAGCAACCTCCAACTCCTGGGCTTAGGGGATTCTCTTGTCTCAGCCTCCTAAGTAGCTGGGACTATAACACCTCTGCCTCCATTAACTGCTTGGTCAGTACGGTGACCTTCCCACTCCCCAACCGCTGACCCCTGCCCGTTCCCAGTAACAAGACAAGGCTGGGAAGCCTGATGGGTTCCTAATTGGGTACTGGTCCCACTACAGCTGTTCTAATTGTGGCATTACTCCATCAGGAACTTCCCTCACAGCAAAAGCCACATCAGAGACAATTACTTGAGTGTGCCTTGGCCTGAAGAACTCACTCCTAGAATTATATCAGTCCACTGTTCAGTTTGAGAGTTGTTTCCAAATCCAGTTAATTTTCCAGCCACATCCAGGAGTGCTTCCTGGCAACACAGTAACTTGGACTTGTGTCCAAAAGGACTGAAAAGGTTCAGCATCCTCGGTTGCTGTCAAGTCCACGCACACCTGGCCCAGGTGAGGACCCTGGTTCTTCTGAGGGACAAGAGGACCTTGGCTTCTGCCCTAGTCCCATTTATTCTTGAGAGCAGTAATCTCTGGGTAGAGAGGTAACGTGAAGGCATCAGATCAACACAGTCCAAACGGCACGGACTCAGCGAGGGGGTCTAAGGGCCCCTTGGTCCTCCTCGTGTTCATCTGCAGTAAATGCCAAAGCTGGCCACAGGTACCTTCCCCTGCTACAGCCCAGAACTTTAAATTCCATGGCCTGAGAGTGAGAATTTCCTTCAGGGGTAAATCATCAACCTCCTCTTTGGGGACTCCCTGGTATAATTGCCAGGTCCACATTGTCCTGTGTTCTAGACCTTTAATTTCTTTCTTTCCCATTTACCCTGAATGACATTTACCTTGGCCTATATCCAGACTTCTAGCCACAAAAAATGTGTTGGCCAGTAAATTTTCTAAATTTAATTGTCTGTGACAGAGCCATTTGAACAAACTGGTCAGTCAGATCCTCAGTAACTATTCACACTAGACACTCCTGTTTTCTATTACAGATCCAGGCCAAGGTGACAAAGACCCTAAGAGCTGTAGAGTCTTTTGCTCATGGGTCCTTACCAGACAACAAAAACTTTGCTTCAATAAGCTGCTGTTTCACCATGGATATAAAGATCCACTGACTGCAGCAGCCCTGGGTGGTCTTCATGTGTTCTTCCTCCACGCTCATGTTGTCAAGGTGGACGTGGCCAGGCTGGCTTGGAGCATTGGGTCAGTCATTAGTCAACCAATTTCCCTCCTTCTCAAATAGCATAACTAATCTGTAGCCCAGAAACCAACCTCTCTGGTCTCACTGGGCTTTTGCCCAAACATCTAATATTCCTTCTTTCCCCTCGCTCACTACAAGAGGAGACCACACTACATTCTTGCATAGCTGACTAGCCCTGCTGAGCAGGGGACATCTCATCTGGGGTCATAGCTCGGAGTTGGAGGGAAGCAGTTTTACTTTTCCAGTGGTATAAAAGTGTGAACAAAAAACACAGTTATTTTTGTTGTTGTTTTGTTTTCTTTTTTTTTGGAGACAGTCTCACTCTGTTGCCCAGCCTAGATTGCCATGTCTTTAACTAGCTCATAGCAGCCTCAAACTCCTGGGAGGCCGAGATGGGTCGATTTCCCTGAGCTCACAGGTTTGAGATGAGCCTGAGCAAGAGCAAGACCCCGTCTCTAAAAATAGCCAGGCATTGTGGTGGTCCCAGCTACTTGGGAGGCTGAGGCAAGAGAATCTCTTGAACCCAAGAGTTGGAGGTTGCTGTGAGCTATGATGCCACTGCACTCTACCAAGAATGAAAAAGTGAAACTCTTGTCTTTAAAAGAAAAAATAAAACAAAAAACTGGGCTTGGGCTCAAGTGATTTTCCTGCTGCAGCCTCCCAAGTAACTGGGACTGGGACTATAGGCACCCACCACAACACCTGGCTAGTTTTTCTAATTTTTAGTAGAGACGGGGTCTCACTCTTGTTCTGGCTGGTCTCAAACTCCTAAATTCAAGCTATCCTCCCACCTCAACCTCCCAGAGTGCTGGGATTATAGGATTACAGGCCTGAGCCACTGTACCTGCACTGTATGCTTTTCTTAACTTGATGGGCTTCTTTCCCCCTTTAATCACCAATCCAAACCATTGTGTCTCAGGGCAACAGGTTAAATGTCACTTGGACCTCTTGTCACCAAATGCATCAGCATTTAAAATCACTACTACCCTAGCATCTGGATCCAACCTGGCTGGTTGGCCTACTGGTCTCACCTGTCTTTTCCAAAAAAGGGCAATGTGATCTTATCAACCTCTGGGAGGGAATTAAAAATCCAGTGTTGCTAACTAACCTGTCAGGAGCAGGTGAGCCAATGCAATCTATAGGGGGTTGAATGGTATCCCTCCCAAAAGGTATACCCTCTGGTACCTCAGAACATGCCTTTATTTGAAATAAGTGTTCTTGCAGATAATCAAGGTAAGGATTTTGGAATGAGATCATCATGAATTAAAAGGGCCTTAAATCTAACAATGAGTATCTTTATAAGATACAGAAAGAGAAGGATTGCTGGCAACCAGCAGAAGCTAAGAGAGAGGCATGGGATGGATTATCCATAAGGACCTCCAGAAGGAACCCATTCTGCTAACACCTTGATTTTGGACCTATGGTTTTCAGCACTGTTTTAAGCCACTAACTTTTTGGTACTTAAAGTCACCACTCATTACAACAGCATTAGGAAACGAATACAGCCTCTTTTTTATAACAAGACAATCAGGCCTTCTTTAACTAACGTTTGCTAGGAGTTAGTTTTGTATTAGGAACACAAAAGAAGTTATTCCTTGACTGCCAGAGACATTTGGTGTTGTAAATCCACCTACATTGTTTCAAGACACTTCACGTGGCAAGCAGGCCTAGAATTTTGTTGGGTCTTATGGGTCATGGTGCCATCAACCATGGCCACCAAGAATAAGACCTTTAATTTGCCAATCAACAAGGCGTCATTATGGAGTGAACATTTTGGACACCAGAGGAACTTTCCAGTACTTTATGCACTTTCACAATTCAAACATAACTCATTCTACATTTGTTCATACAATGAATGGGCTGAAGCCTCACTTTGTGAAGTTAACTCTTTTTTTTACAGAAACACACCAAGTTTTAACACAGGCACCTCAGGGGTAGAGGGAGCGAGGTGCATGGTAAGCACAGTTTTGCATTCATTTTTGGTTTTAAGTGGCCATTAACTCGGCCTCAAACTCACTTTTTTTTTGGGATACAGTCTCAATAGCGCCCTAGGTAGAGTGCTGTGGCATGATAGCTCACAGCAACCTCAAACTCGAGCTGAAGCAATCCTGTTGCCTGTCTCCTTGAGTAGCTGGGACTATAGGAACCCACCATTGTAAGTGGCTAGTTTTTTCTATTTTTAGTAGAGACCAGGTCTTGCTCTTTCTCAGGCTGGTCTTAAACTCCTGAGCTCAGCCTCCCAGAGTGCTGGGATTACAGGCAGGAGCCACCCCAGCTGCTTTTTCTTTCTTTTTATCTTGGATTTTGGAATACAAACTTTATTCTGATTCTAAATGAAAAGGATTGGGAATGAAAGTAACAAAAAAAGATTTCATCACTGGATATTGTGGTACATCTGTAGCAGTCTTGTATTTGAGGAATTGACTGCATTCCAAACAGCTAAAGATCCAGGTCCAAACAGTGTATTTTTTAAACTGCTGCATTCACTCTGAAGTCTATTCATGTCCTTTAGTGTCCCACAGATGAAGCACATGTTCCGCTTAGCTAGATAATAAAGTGGCACACACACTACACCACTGGATGTCACAAAAAGCCTATAAAATTGCACTTCTGATGCTAGGCTCCAGCTTCATTCTCACAGGTCATGGTCCTCACCAGGATAGCAGCTGTCCGATCAAACTCTAAGTCATGTTCAAACTATGCTGCCAAAGCTGAGTCCATAACCACTTCTGGGGGCAAGGGCAGGCATAGCAAGCAGTAAACTCAAAAGTTAGGGTCCAATAAATTCCAAGTTAGGGCTTGGCAAGCCAGAAGATGGAATTTTCAGTTGTTGCTTTTGGCAGAAATGTCACAGCACTTAAGATTTTCTTTTTTGGTAGAAGACAACAGACTTTGCCTTCACTTTCCTGTCCTCAATATCCACTTTGTTTTAGCTGTTGGTGGTGGTGGCTCATGCCTGTTATCCCAGCACTCTGGGAGACCGAGTCAGGAGGATACCTGGATCTCAGGAGTTGAGCCTGAGCAAGAGACCCCGTCTCTACTAAAAATAGGGAAATTGGTGGCACCTGTGGCTCAGTAGGGCACCAGCCAAGGGTGGCAGGTTCGAACCCTGCCCGGGCCAAACTGCAACAAAAAAATAGCTGGGCGCCTATAGTCCCAGCTACTCAGGAGGCTGAGGCAAGAGAATCGCCTAAGCCCAGGAGTTGGAAGTGCTGTGAGCTATGATACCACAACACTCTACTGAAGGGGATAAAGTGAGACTCTGTCTCTACAAAAAGAATAAATAAATAATAAAAATAGGAAAATTAGGTGGGTATTGTGGCAGACAACTGTAGTACAACTCGGGAGGCTGAGGCAGGATGATCACTTGAACTCAGTAGTTTGAGATTGCGCTGAGCTAAACTGACACCATGGCACTCTAGCCTGGGCAACAGAGCAAGACTATTAATATGTGTGTGTGTGTGTGTGTGTGTGTGTGTGTGTATTTCACTGATCTACATATCCAGAGCAGCCATAAAAATACAAATGGAGGGGCGGCACCTGTGGCTGTGAGTAGGGCACCAGCCCCATATACCGAGGGTGGCGGGTTCCGACCCAGACCCAGCCAAACTGCAACAAAAAAATAGCCAGGCATTGTGGCAGGCACCTTTAGTCCCAGCTACAAGAGAATCACTTAAGCCAGGAGTTGGAGATTGCTGTGAGCTGTGATGCCAGAGCACTCTACCCAGGGCGACAGCCAGAGGCTCTAAAAAAAAATAAATAAATAAAAGCCATGATCCATGGGAACCTAAGCTCTCGTGCTAAGACTGACCCCTGGGTTCCCAGACCCCAAAACCACTTAGGCACAGACACAGTCAGCTTTCAATATAAGTTTCCTTTTATTTTGAAATTGAAACAGCAAAATGAAGAGGTTTGTGGCTGAAATACCTTCACGGGAAAGAAAACTGGAGTGTTCGTTCATCCATCAAAAAAAAAACAAAAAAAAAACTCTGAAAGTCTGAGCCAGCTGCCCCACCTCCCCCAACAAAATAAACAACAGTTAAAGGAGGGAGGAAGAGTACAATAAAAAAACAGGGTGGTGATGGCTGGCAGATATCCAGTAAGATACAATTTTCAAAGATGCTGCAATTACAGAAGGTAGCAGTTATTTTTTTAAAGTCACAAGCAGGAGCCCTCCAGCCCTTCCCGTTTTACATTCATAAAAATGTTTCCCTCTCCTGAATAAATGATGTCTTAGAACTGCACACCAATCCACTTTGCCTAGGGGAGGAGGCTCTTCACTTACTCTGGTTTCAGGGACCAGGACCAAGATTCTGGAGAAAGTAAAGAATCCAAATGGTGGTAGAGGATGTTTATTCATTATAACTCATCATCTGCTAAAATTCATTTTGAATACGACTTTATATAGCAGTGGCTTACATAAAATTTGCACAGAAGTGTTAAAAGAGGTTCCCCAGCCCTCACAGGGGGAAATGGTGAGTCAAGACTTAAGCACCCCTAATACACACAGAGCCTTTCAAGGGAAGGGGTGGGGAGGGCGGTGACTGAAGTCACCAGGCCAGGAGGGTGAAGGGGAGAGAACTAACCTACTCATAGGTAGGACTCACTGGCAGGAGTGGGGCGGGGAGTAAACTGAGCCAGGGGCGGGCTGTGAAACCTGTACCTGTTAGAAGGGCTAGCAGGTTATCTTAAACAAGTGGAAAAAAATTACCAAAAAGTGAAACTTATTCATGGGGGAAAAAAAAGTTTGATAAAGTATGGGAAATTAAAACAACCCAGTGGTCACTGAAAATGTCTCCCTCTTTAAAAAAAATTTTTTTTGGTTTTTTTTTTTTTTTTTATTTTTTGGAAAGTATTTTTAAGGTAATATTTTTTTTTTTCCTTTGGAAAAAGAAATCTTTTTCCCCCCCTAACCTAAGCAAGTGGAGTTGCCACTACCTAATTTATCTCTATTGTTTTGCTAAGAGGTAGATAAAACAAAAGTGAAATGGGGCTTCTATGAGGAGGTCCATTAGAGGGTGGGGAGGGGCTGGGGTCACCCAGTGGAACTCCCCTGACTACTTGTAGACGGCCTGAGTGAGTCCAAAGGACTGGGCCTCAGATTCTCTCAGGGCAAAGGATCCCACACCACCTCAGGTCCTTCTAGAGGCAACAGTCCCCCCCTTTGAAGACTGAGAAGGGATCCAGTGGAGGTGGAGGATCTCAAAGAAACCCTGTTGAAGAGGTCTCAAGTTTGGCTTCCCCAGGCTTCATGACTTTGGGGCTGAGTGGTGGGTTCCAGGCTAAGCCCTGGGTCTCACCTCCAGCCAGGCCCCCTCTAGCAGAAGGGAAGAAACAACTCTTTTCCTCACCACCTGGTCAGACAAAGCTATAGTAGTGAGAGAGGGAGCAAACTGGAGGCAAAGAGGGCAGAAGGGGGCCCTAATGGCCAGCCCTCCCAACCCGACCCATATGGGGGTGGGGATCCTGGCAGGCCTGCCTGTTCCCCAAGGACAAACCTTTTGTGGCACAAGCCTCTACTCACTCCTCCTGGCTAGGATTCACACCCTTATGCATGAGTCCCTGCCCTTGGTTCCAATCTTACTGTAAGGATTGAGGTAGTTAATCCATTTATACTCGTAGCATCCATCACTTGTGGTTACTCAAAACACATGCTCCCAAGGAGCTTCCTGCTATTTCCTTTAAGAAATAAAAAAAAATTCTTTTTTCTTTTGTCTTGTCAGTCCGGATTCAACCATACGAAGGCACCAGTACTGGTGCCATCAGACCAGACCGTGCCCCAAAGCAACGCACAGGCCCAAGGGTCAGGGTTGGGACTCTCACCCTCTACTTCCCCCCTTCAGACATGAGGCCTCTTCCCTGTCCTGTACCCCATGGAGAAGCCACCTGTATCCAAAGGAAAGAAACTGAAGGTTTCAGATGGTGTCACTCTAAGTAAGTTTGAATAGAAGAAAAATGTTCTGCATCTAAATCATCAGGTATTGTAAGGGAAATGGCTTTTATGTCCCCTGGCATTGACGAGGGTTTTTCTTGAATCTTCCTGCAATTACTGTGTCAGGCTGTGCTGTTTTCCTTCTACTGGTGGCCTGTGGTATGAATGGCAAAGCCACTAGGATCTCCCCATAAACATTTGAGCGGGAGGAAGGAAGCCTCCCCACCTGGCCCTGCCCCGCCCCATGAGAGGGAGAGGAAGGGGCTGCCTAGAGGCACCAGCTTTTCTTGCGATCAGGAAGGCTGGAGCAGCCCTCTGGGACTCTGTGAGGTAGTTATGCAGCACTGCTCATTCCCAGTTTGGCAGAGGGTACATGGGGGGGTGGGAGGAGGGGAAGGCACCCTTGAGAGCTAACTGAGGTCCCTCCTCACTGCCCATCTGCCAGGCCTGAAGGGAACACGCGCCGCCATCTCTGCAGTAGGGGCAGGGGACCAAGCAGTCCCACAAGGGGGTTATTTGGAGCTCCAAACTTTCCCTCCTTCCCCAAAGTGCAACCAGGAGCCATCAGACCCTTTTCTCAGCTCCCTATCCCTTGGCAAGACCACTGCCAAGTCCCCCAGGAGTTGCGGAAGGGGAGGGGAGGGGCCTGCCCTTAACTCACCAGGCTTCCAGGAGCCCTTCCCCGAGACAGCCCAGGTGTGTCAGAAGCCGCCTCTCAGCCTCTGTCTGTCTTTGGCACAGAGGAAAATGGACACGTAGAACCAATTGGAGCGTCCCCTCCAGTGTCCTCTGGGTTTTACACAGGGTCTTTTCTGCCAATAGCGAGGCATAAATAAGAGAATAGCTCCCCAAGGGCCCCCAGAAACAGAGAGCTCAGGGAAAAGGGGAAAAGATTGGTACAGGCTGGGAGGAGGGGAGGAAAGAGTGGAAAGGTGATAAAACTCCCTGTCCTTAAAAAATGGCTCTTTCCTGCCCAGACCCCTCACAGGAGCTGAGTGTCCACAACACGAACTGCAAAAGGCAACCAGACCCAAGAGGGGATTAAAGCCATCGGGTGTCACTGGCGGATGCAGCTTCAAAGTAAGTCAGTGAATCAAACCATTTGGTTTTCTCTGTATTTCAAACAATTTAAAAATATATCTTAAAGAGATGGTCTTTTCTTAAAAATATATATGTAGCACACACACACACATATATATCTTAGAGCACGGAAGCATTCTTTTTAAGTCACTTTTCTCAAATCATCCAAATCTCCCAAGTGCTTTTCACGATAGCTTGTTATCTCACCAAGGATGGGGAAATGGAGGTGCTGAGCAGGAGGGTAAGGTTGTTGCTCTAAGACCCCAGGAAGGCAGGCCCTTCCTCCTGCTGAACCTTAATCACCAAACTCCTTTTTGCTTTCTGGTAGTAGAACTTCCACGATTTTCCTGCTGGGCAAAAATCAGCGATGGGTGGAGCCTTGCCTAATCCAAGCAAGTGAAGTTTTCTAGCTCCTTGCCCTACACTTTCTGGTCTCTTCTGCTTGCTGAATCAGCCAAAGGAAAAGGACTGGGGCTTTAGGTGTGAAGGAAGCAGGTCCCCAAGGAAACTGAATACTACAACAATCACATTTCAGGTACTGTGGGATTTTTTTTCTTTCTGATGATACTTTGAACCAGATATCAAAGCTTGCTTGCTGCTGAAAAATTCGCTTTTAATAACTAAATGGCCGATGTCTGAATGTTATCTGCTTCATCTTGGAATAAAGCACATAGAGCCAGAGATGGAATGTTGGGAGACCCTTTCTGTGGTTGTGACAGGTTGGGGAGGCTTATTTCTACTGGCCTGATAGGATCCCTAAATGCTTTCCTGCTTCTCCTCTTTTTGGGCCAGTTAGTTCTGGGGGCTGCAAAGAAACGTTGTAGGGAGAAAGTGGTAAGAACATAACGAGGCAGGAACCTGTCCCAGTCATGTCCCCATATCCCCTGCCCCTCCTTGCCACCCACCACCACCCTAAATCAAGAATTCCCTAAGTTTGGGTCCACTTTTAAAAAAATCAATCAATCTAAAGAAGACAGGGAGACAGGGCAGTTGTTTGAGTGTCTGTTTGCCCCTTGGCCTATGGATATAGACTAAGAAGAATAGCAAGATGGGATGGAAGTGAAACATGATATTAAAAAACGAAAAGCATTGCGATGACAAACCAGGTGGACCTCTCTGAGGGTGAGAGGGTGGCCTTGTCTTTCTTCCATGAACAGAATCTTGGCTCCCATATTTTTAGATGGAGAAATACAGCTTTTTTTTTTTTTAAAGGGTATATTTCCTAGTTATTTCTCTCCTCGATAAAACGGAGGCAATATTTTTTAAATATCTCAACAGCACCACGGGTGGGAAAAAACCAGCAGGGATACTGTTTAACTAAAGGAGGAAAGAGGGGAGGTCCAAGGGCCAGCTGGTTGTTGAGCATTGTTGTTCTGCCACTGAGGGCCCACAGCTCCGCTCAGCCTTTTAATCATATCGCATAGGATATTCCAGCAGGGGCCAGCAGCTTAGGACTCTAGAAGCCACAGATCAGAGCCAGGTGAGGTTCTGGGCTCTACCCCTGTGGAGTCTCTGAGACTTAGGCCTTCCCTCTCAGCTCCAGCCTCCTCCCAAGGGGCCAGTTCCCACTGCCTTTCCCACCAGGTCTGTTCTCCAGAGAGATTTCCTAAAGGGTTACTGGCTCATGTTGTAAGAAATTACGAAACATAACTTTCTCATTTTTTTCTTTTCATTAAAAAAATAAAATATTCAAGACTATCAGCTTCTCTTTTGCTTTGCTTTTCTTTTTTATATAAAATATCAGCAAGCCGCAAAAAGAAAAAAAAAAAGAAAAAAAAGAAAAAAAAATTTTTTTTTTTTTCCAAAAAATGGGGTTGGGGGAACAAAAAGGAAAATAATTGCTGAGGTAACTTCATACCTTGAGGTAGTTTACTTCGCACACAGCATTGCCTGACTCCGCCCACATGTCCTGGTTGTCTCGTTGGTGTTGTTGCAATGTTGGAAGGAGGAGAACTCCACACATGGGCTTTTCCATGTACAGAGAGAGGCCTTCCTTCCCAGCACACTTGCTAGTATTGTCCAGGGAAGCTAAAGTGCATTACCTGGCTAATATGCATTGTCAGTCAGTATATCAGGAGGGGAGGCCTTACTTCATTTAACTGATGGCTGCTGTCCTCCACAAGGGCTGAACTTCCACCGGATCTTATTGAGTCTGGTTAATTAACAACTTAAGCTTATTTACCCCTTTTTAGATAATGCTGGTGTTCTAAATTTTGTTTGTAGACATATTTTTTATCATGCCAATAAATGAATCATGGAGGCAGAAGCCATCAGTAAAATATTTCTCTAAAATATAAAAACAGAAGCAAGTACTCTCCAATTTACTGAATTTGCCAGATGATGGACTTTAGCTTTAAGGGGAGCTCAGGGTTGGGTTCTAAGTCCCACCACCACCAAGGAAACAGTGCCGCAGCTGAGTGCCCAATAAGCCCTGCCTCTGGGAACCAGCCCTTTTGGGAGCAAATGGGCTGGGGTGAGGGCACCATGGCAGCCATTGAGGCCAATCAAGTCCTCCATGGAACTGAGACTTTATCAAGGGGAGTCGGCATCCCCTTCCCAGTGCTCATATCCAATCATTAAAATAGACTTTTAAAAAATATAAAATTCGCCTGAGAATGATGGGAATCAGGGACAGTGGTCAGTCCCTACCCTGTGAGCAATCAACACCACCTACATGCACCTGGACATGGCATGGCCCCTGCATGGGCAGAGACGTGAATGTGGTGGGGAAGCCCCAGCAGAGTGGGGGAATTTCACTTGTGCCAATTTTTCAAGCCAGTGATCTGAACTAATCAGCCACCAGGGCACTCCTTTTAAACGTGGATTATAATATATTTTAAGTATCATCTCTTCCCCTTCTTTATTCCTTACTGTACCTTCTGATTGGTTAGAGAAGGGTTGGAATTAAACAACAGATACAGATGGGTCTTCTCCCTTGAGTCAATATTTTAAGTAAAGCAATACATTAGTTCCCATTTTTTTCTGGTAGCAGTAAAGATAAAACAATGTAGGAAGAGCTGGTGTCAGCGCATGAGAATGGAGGTATTTTAGTTAATTAATCAAATAGAGGAAAAAGGGCTGGAAAGATTTTAGGGTCGAGAAAGAAACCATCCTTTGAGGCTGATAAAAACATTTTTCTGTATGTGTTAAAAACCTGAAGGAATGGGCGGCGCCTGTGGTGCAAAGGAGTAGGAGTAGCCCCATATACCAGAGGTGGCAGGTTCAAACCTGGCCCCAGCCAAAAACTGCAAAAAAAAAAAAAAGAAAAAAAAACCTGAAGGAAATCTTATTTCTCTTCCCACTAGAGTCTCACCCTATCGATGGGGCTGGGGAACTTCCTTAAACAATCCACGTTTAAAAAGCACCCTGAGCTAGAATTTCAGTGGTGACACCCTGGAGGGGTGGGCAGTATTGGGCCAATTGGTTGGGTGTTTGGGATACAGAGATCAGGGTTCCTCACTGGAACATCTTTCTCAAACAAGTGGGCAAACCTGATCTACAGCCCAGCCCAGGTGTCCCAGATTCCCACTCATTCTCAGGCCTGCTGAAGAGAGCGCTCTCTCTGTTTCTGCCCGTTGTCCTGGACATGATGGGATGGGATGGGGCAGGTCACTTCCTCCGTGCCTGGGCCTGGTTACTCTGTCCCTTCTGGTGCTGCTGCTTCACCTGGGCCAGGATGTCTCGGATCTTTCGCTGAGCCATCTGCAAGAACAGGTAAGAGGGAGAATGTGAGGACTGCTAAGGAGACAGCCTTCCGCAGGGAGAAGCCATAGGAATCCAGGCACTGGGAACAACAGACCAGGTCACATGGGACTCAGAAGAAAGAGCAAAAGTGAGGGTGGGAACAACCTTCAGTTTCTTTGCCTCCAGCACCTCCAGCAGAGCTGGCGTATTCACTGGATAATAAGGCTGAGGATTAGGAGTCAGGGTGGCATAGGTTAGAGGGACAGTTGCATAAAATGTGACCGAGTTGACACGTTACTAAACACAAACACGGAACACCTAGAGTTTCTATACTGTAGAATATTACACCTTGCACATGGTCATAAATGAGGAGAGGTCATTGCATATCCACTACAGGCAGTCCTCAAGTTACAAACATCGGACTTGGCTGAAAATGATGGCTCACATCTGTAATCCAGACACTCTGGTAGGCCGAGGTAGGTGGATTGCTTGAGCTCAAGGAATTTGAGATCAGTCTGACCAAGAGCAAGACGCCATCTCTACTAAAATAAAAAACAAGCCAGGCATTATGGTGGGCTCCTGTAGTCCCAGCTACTCGGGAGACTGAGGGAGGAGGATCACTGGAACCCAAGAGTTTGAGGTTGCTCTGAGCTATGACACCACTGCACTCTACCCCGGGCGACAGAGTCCCTGTCTCAAAAAACAAAACAAAACCATCAGATTTATATACAATTCCCACTTATGAACAAAGGCTCTTATAGTAAGTCCCCGAGTTGCAATGCAAACATTTGACTAACATATGACTCAAATTTGCAAGTGGAGACTATTACAGGTAATAGGTACGTGTACTTGTTCCAACTTACATGCAAATCCAATTTAACAGACCTACAGAACCTATGTTGTTCGTAATCTGGGGACTGCCTATATTTATGTAAAAATGTCCCAGGAAAGAGAAGGGAAACAATGCCCAGATATGACGTATTCATCAATGACAAAGGGGATGAAATACTAAGGGATCAGGATCTTTACTCTTTCTTTCTTGAATGTCTTTGCCCTAAACATTTATAAGAGAAATCAACTGCAAAATGAGATTCATTTCAAAGAAATTTACCACAGTGTCTTTCCTTTATAAATTGTGTCCTTGGTTTTCTTTGGCTAAAGAGAAAAGTGATCTACGTTGGGGTAAAGAATGTGGAAATCAATTTTTATATGAGTTCTTTGAACTCTGGCTTTGTGTTTTAGTTTTTCATCTAATCCTCATTCTGATCAACTGAAGCTGCTTCTGTATATAATACTTCCAGGCTCTGTGTACCGTGGATACATCTTTTACTCTTGGTCTCATTTTCCTCATTTGTAAAATGAGGTTGTTGTGAGGATTAAATGACTTAATATGTATAAACCATGTACAACACAGTGTGAGTCTATCAAAGAACCCATAAATGTTAGGAATTATTATTGTGGCTTTAATACTCCTCAAAGGGTTATCTGAGAAAGTTACTTAGCCAGGGACACACGAAAGAAAATCTATGTGGGGTCTGAGCTCAAAGTCCCCAGGCTCTAGCACCCACATTCTTGATGCTGCACCATATGGCATGACAGCCACATTTGCTCTGGATTGCTTGAGCAGCTTTAAGTGGCCCCATGCCTGTGGAGACTTGGTTATCCCCTATGGCAGAGGTCCTCAAACGTTTTAAACAGGGTGCCAGTTCACTGTCCCTCAGACCATTGGAGGGCCAGACTATAGTTTAAAAAAAAAAAAAACTATGAACAAATTCCTATGCAAACTGCACGTACCTTATTTTGAAGTAAAAAAACAAAACGGGAACAAATACAATCACACTGCCTCACGTGGAGTTTAAGGACCCCTGCCCTATGGGGATATTTATTTAATAATGTATTTAGTAGTCTCTGAAGTCCCCTTCCAGTTTTAATATGGGGGGGTTAGATTTTAGAAAAACCCCATTAGCTCTCAATTACCCTTTCTTTGCCATGTTGAGGTTCAGCAAAATTTGAACCTGATACTAGCCTTCTACTCCAAGCTCTAGAACAGTGATTCTTTTTTTTGAGACAAGAGTGTCACTCTGTCACCCCCACAGTGCTGTGTTGTCATAGCTCATGGCAGCCTCAAACTCCTAGGCACAAGCAATCCTTCCCAACACCCAGCTAGTTTTAGAGACAGGGTCTTGCTCTTGCTCAGGCTGGTCTCGAACTTCTGAGCTCAAGCAATCCACCCTCCTCAGCCTCCCAGAGTGCTAGGATTACAGGCGTGAGCCATGGCACCTGGTCCCTAGAACAGGGATTTTCAACTGGTGTGCCACGAAAGGATCTTAGGTATACCAGTAATATTTATTTTTTTTTTGTAGAGACAGAGTCTCACTTTATCGCCCCCAGTAGAGTGCCATGGCATCACACAGCTCACAGCAACCTCCAACTCCTGGGCTTACGCGATTCTCTTGCCTCAGCCTCCTGAGCAGCTGGGACTACAGGTGCCCGCCACAACGCCCAGCTATTTTTTGGTTGCAGTTCAGCCAGGGCCGGGTTTGAACCCGTCATCCTCGGTATATGGGGCTGGCGCCCTACCCACTGAGCCACAGGCGCTGCCCTGTGCCAGTAAATTTTGAAAATCATAAATTATTTTAAAAGAAGTTTCAAAGTATATATATATATATATATATATATATATATATATATTTACTTTTTTTGATCGTCATAATTCAAGTGTACTAAGTAAGTTTATCTATAGGTTCGAGTGTGTTATGAGATAAAAAAGGTTAAAAAATATTCTTCTAGATCCAGTCCCAATTGCTAGGCGATGATAATATAAACTGTGGGAAGAGGAAAGGAGGAAGGCCAGAAACAGGGTGCTTAACGTCATTCTGGGAACAGCAAAGGGACTACATTTGAAAAACGCAACCCACAGTGTTGTTGCAACCCCATTAGTGTTGTCATTCCATGAACAAGACTGGACAATGGACAATGGATAATACTAATTTCCTTTCATATCCAATGCAAAAAGGGGTTAGAGAGGAATTGAGGTTAGACAACAGGGAAGACTATTAATGAATAATGTATAACATATAATACATGAGAGCTATATATATAATGTATGTTGTATATGAAAATTGTCAAAGCACATTCCCTATAGAGCCTTAAGAGGCTATGAATCATCTGTATGTACTACTTCTGTACCTGCAAGAAGGGAGTCCAGAGGCAGGCTGATGTGGTTGAAGACAGAACTTGTCAAGGTGCTATAGATCAACCACTGGAGTCTCTGCTTCTCTGCTTCCTGTGCTCCTGCAGCCCTCCCACATTGGAGGAACACCTTATTTATGTACCTGGCTGGCATAGAAATGTCCGATGATTTTCACGATGACCTGATCGTTTTCATCAGGGGTCTGGTCTCTTGGCACTACCACCTCAGCAGCTGTTAAATTCTGCAACTCATTCACCTGTGGGTAGCCAGAGAGAGGCTCAGATGCCATCAGAAAGCACGGGTGTGGATGGGGAAGAGTAAGGGGCAGGTGACTAGTGGGCAGAAACTCAAGTCAAGAGCTGAGTTAGAGAGAACTGAGTAAATGGACAAATCAGGAGTCCTAAGGTTGAACAGGGCAGGGCAACAGCAGGCCCCAGAGCAGAGCTATTGGGTTTAGAGACCAGGGCCCAGAGCTTTCAACACAGTCCTCAGGGCTCACCGTTTTGCCACCTTTGCCAATGACCCGGCCAGCTGCTGACGCTGGCACCCGTATGTGAGTCTCCAGCTTTACTTCCTCCTTGGGACCAAAGAAGTTCTCCTCCTTGAGTTTGCCATAGATTCTTCCCTGAGCCTGGGAAGAGGAGGTAATTGTTAACAGTCTCCAAGATCCAGCCCATCCACTTCGGGTTCACAGGACCACCTCATCCTAGGTGGGCCGACCATCTAAGGCAGTTGATAGGGAAGGCCCAGCTGAGCAGCTTGTCAGTGTTCCTTCTGCTTATCTGTAATACTAGAATTATGAGTAACCAAATACATACATCCCAGAGGGGAAAAAAACTGTTTCCCAGAGGAATATAATTCACAAGCTACAAACGAGACCTACAGAGTCTGGAATGACTGCACTTATCTGGATATGGCATTGACTAGCATTTCAAGGTCCTGGATGGCAATTCATTGAGGCAAGCAGAAGGCATGACCGCCTCACCTGACACAGTGGCACTGTCCCAGTCATCCATCCTCACAAAGCTTAAGTGTTGGCTCTTAGCTATCTGACCAGAAGTTCAAGAAGCTAAGGACACAGTAGGGACATAAAGGAATTTGGCATCAAATGCCTTCCATAGTAACTAAGGCAGAGTACAAAGCTGCCCTCCGAGTTCTTTCTGTCCTAAAATTCATGTTGACCTCCAAGAAGTGGTAAAGAAAGCAAAAGTTGAAAGAAGCTGAGTTCGATGCCAATTTCCAAGTATCTTTGCAGCCCTTATCCTGCAGGGAGAGCTTGAAGATATGCCAAGGATTTGCCAGTTGATGGGAAATCACCCAAGCCCTTTTTCTGCACTCAGGAAAAGTACCCAACCTCAATCCCCCAGTACCCAGCTTGGAAAAACAATAAAGATTAAAACCTTGAATTGGGCCTCTGGCGGTCCAGTGATGATAACCATACGAACTTTGGAGTCAGGAGTTTCAGGTGGTGCAATCTATAAAACAAACAGGTGGTCAAAGAGGGACTCTCTTTGGGAAGAGACATGCAGCACCCCCATCTTCTCCAATTCCCTACTACCACCCTTATTCCCACCACCCACTCGGAAGCCTGAGAGAAGAACCAAGATCCTGAAGAACCCAAGTCATCACCCCTGCACACCAGCCACCAGGAGGGTAGAGGGCAGTTAGAAGGACTTGCTTCAGAGATAGAGTCTGTAAGTAAGGCCTCCCTGCGTCTTCCCCCCTTGAGAGTTAGAGACACAGATGCAATGGGGAGGGAGGGCAGGGACCACACCTCCACCAGAGAACAAGTGCAGCTTTTACCCAAAGCTTCTAATACCACTAAAACAATTAGATTTAGGTTTGTGAAATTTAACATCAGAAATTTGTTTCACCATAACAGAATCTCCCTTCTCTCTCCCCTGACTCTGGCCAGGGAAACTCAAAGACGACTAACACTTACTTAGTGATAAACCGTGTGAGGCAGGGGATTTGGCTGTGAGGTCTCATAGGATTGTACTGATGAAGACAGCGAGGCTCAGATCATACAGCTTACTTGAGGGGTGACAGAGTGGGGCTGGGATTTGATCTGAAGCTCTCCTGTGCTATCACCCTGCCTCCTGCCTCACCTCAAAACCCAGAAGCACCACAGGTATCCTATGTAGGCCCAAGCAAGGTCAAAAACAAAGAGGACCACAACTCCACAGGGAAAGGTCCTTAACATGAGATGCCAATTCTAAGAGTAAGGGAATCTGGGAGATGTACAACATGGCAGAAGACAACCCTCCTCCCATCCCAAACCCACAGAAGAGGTCACCTTGATGGAGGCGCTGGCGAACCGGGACAGCTGTTTGATGTGCTGTCCCTTCTTGCCGATGATGGCACCCACCGCCTGGGCAGGAATGAACACTTGCACCATCTCCTGCTCGGGTGCCTGCTGCCAGGACAGGGTACGTTATTACCAAGGGGCCTGAGGGGGCAGGGCTCAGGAGCCTCTCCTTTCCCCCAGCTTGCAACCTCTTGGAGGAAGGGTACAGGCACCCAACTGCCACCTGGCTGTGAAGGGATGCTATGAGGCTCTTTGCTTCTTCCTATGCCCAACGGAGAGGAACAGAAGAACAGAGCTGCAGGCACCCCGCAGTATCTTAGGCCATGCTCTGCACAAGTAACACTTGAGAGAGTAGCTGGGAGGAATACAGAGGAAGGACCCTCCCTGAGAACTTCCCTCCCTTTCCCTGCAAACTTCCCAAGCATCAGAAACCCATGGGGAGTTGGACACCTCGAAGCCACCACAGGCCCAGGGGCCCCCTGGAGTAAGATCTTCCACCTACCATAAAGGAACTATAGGGAGCCGCTCCTGTGACACTGCTGGGGGGCGGTGGGACTGCACTGGATGAGGCTGGGAAAAGCCCCACAGCAGCCAGGTTCAAGCCAGGGATCAGGTGAGATTGCAGCTGGGGAAGAAAGGTGAGGAGAAGGGGGTCAGCTCATCCTGACAGGCCCTGGAGGTCCCTTAGGGGTGATCCTGGCTGAACCAGAAAGGGGAGTGGCTCCAGAAGGAGTGGACCAAAAACATTATAATTACATGCTTTTGCACAAAAACCTGCCTGGCCTTAGGCTCTTCATACACTCAAACATGCACACAGGTGTGGAAGGTGAGCAAGGGGATGTTCTCACTAAACCAGCATCTGCAATCCGCTGTACACCCTCAGAAATCCTTCCTCTCTGGCTGCTCAGTCTACTCTGATGAAGACAAACTACAAAGAGCCTGTGATGTAACTGATGCCCTGTGCGAGAAGGAGGGCTGGAGACAGAGCTGCATTTGACTTCCAGGACTCAGTGGTTCTAAACATTTTTGGTGATAGACTTCATCCCCCTCCCCCGATCCTCTTTTTAATAAATCAGATGAGGGTGCAGTGGCTCACGCCTGTAATCCTAGCACTCTGGGAGGTCGAGGTGGGTGGATAACTTGAGCTCATGAGTTTGAGACCAGCCTGAGCAAAAGCAAGACCCAATCTCTACTAAAAATAGAAAAACTGAAGCAAGAGGATCACTGGAGCCCAAGAATTGGAAGTTGCTGTGAGCTATGATGGTATAGCACTCTACCCACGGCAACAGCTTGAGCCTCTATCTCAAATAAATAAACGAATAAATCAGATGAGCCAGGTGCAATGGCTCATGCCTATAATCTCAGCACTTTGGGAAGTTGAGGTGGAAGGATTCCTTAAGACCAGAAGTTCATACTAGCTGGGCAACATAGCAAAACCCCATCTCTAAAAAAAAAAAATAGAAAAAATTAGCTGAGTGTGGTGGTCCACCCTTGTGTGTCCCAGCTACTACTTGGGAGGTTGAGGCAGGAGGATCACTTGAGCCCAAGAGGCTGCAGTGAGCTATGATGATGCCACTGCACTCCAGCCTGGGCAACAAATTAAGACCCTGTCTGTAAAAAAAATTAAAAAGTAAAAACAAAGCCAGGCATGGTGGCTCACCTAGTACTTTGGGAGGCTGAAGTGAATAAATGGCTTGAGCTTAGGAGTTTGAGACCAGCCTGAGCAAGAGTGAAACTCCATCTCTACTAAAAATGGAAAAACTAGTAGGGCATGGTGGCAGGGATCTGTAGCTCCTGCTACCTGAGAGGCTGAGGCAAGAGGATAACATGAACCCAGGAATTTGAGGTTGTCATGAGCTATAACGCCACAGCACTCTAGCCTGGGTAACAGAGTAAGACTCTGTCTCAAAAAAATATATATATATATATGAAAATATTTGTGCTTCTATGAACTTTAGAAGCACAAATATGACCATACTTCTAGAAGCACAAACCACAAAGATAAAGATCAGACCCCCACCCCAGGAACAAGATTTAGTATTTCTAATGAGTTGAGGTCCACAAGCACCAAGTAAAGCTCCCAGGCCACATAGCACATGGCAGGAGTTTCTGCCATCTGTGCTCAAGCTCCTATTGCTCAGCAAGTCATCCAGCACTCACGCTCATGGCAGCCACGTCATTCTCATAGGCCTCCCGGACTTTCTTCATGATTTCTTGCTCAGCCCTGCAGCAGTTCTCGATGGCCCCCTTCACAGTGATGGTCCTCTCAGGGTTGTAGAGGGTGAGGTCCTGCAACCTGGCACAAATGCAGAGCCACGTCAGCCTTTCACTGGCAAGCCCGGAGTGGGCCAGAGCCCAGCTGAGTCACAGGCCCCCCATTTTTATATCACTATCTGTCCCCACCTTTCCATGCCCCCAGTTTGTAAGCAGGGCAGGGAGTGAGGTGCAGAGGGTTGAGAATACCCAAGTGAGATCCCTCCTTTAGCAACAAATTCAATCACAAGATATGTTGCTGGTCACAAAGGAAGGAGGACTGTGCCACCAAGTTTCCCCCATGGGCCCTATGCAATCCATGTCCTGCCCCTTTCTGGAAGAGAGGCAGTACTTTGCCCCCAGGCTAGGAAGCACAGTGTGTGCAGAGGCAGCCCATGACATAGACAGATAAGGGACTGGGGTTGGGTCACTTCTGTGGTGGCAGACAGGCCTGAAACCCTAAGATGCAGAGTAGAAGGCTGTGATACGAAGGAAAAAAGAGCCTAGAAAGGCAGGCCCCTACCATCCCCCTAGGCCACATGGAAGTAGGGCTGGGCAAGCTCCAGCCCTGGGAGGGATAAGAAAACTGCTCTTTACCACTTCTTTAACTATTTTTCTTCACCAAGCAGGAATAGCACCCAGCCGAAGGGGGCATGATGAAATACTGACCCCAAGCCACCATGTATCCCCCACTCACATAGAGGGACACGGGAGAGGGCCTTACGAGGAGATGGTGATTTTCGTCTCTGTGTCCTGCTCCACCTTCTTGAGGTTGCGTCCTTCCTTGCCGATGAGACGCCCTACAAAGTTATTGTGGGCCAGGATCTTCAAAGGGACCTCATCAGCCCTGGGGAAAGTGGAGAAGACAAGAGCTTCTTCAGTAGCTGGAGACGTGCAGGCACAGCCATAGTGCTGCCCAGATTGTTTCCAGGTAAAAGATTACAAACCTCAGCACATGGTGGCTGCTTACTGAAAAGGGAAAGTGGGACAGAGGGAGATGGCCAAGGGACAAGGGTGTGTTCTTCATCTGAATTGTGAGGGTGGTTTTATAGATATGTACATCTCAAAACTCATCATATGATATACTTTTAAAATGTGTGATTTATTATACATCAATGAAATAGCAATAGCTGTTTTTTTTAAAGGACTAATAAGCAGATCCCTTACATCACTGTTTTTGCACCCCACCCCCACCCAGCTTATATAAGTAAGCCTTAGGATCACTGTTTTCTAAGAAGGAGAAAAAAATTGGGGGGCAGCATCTGTGGCTCAGTGAGTAGGGCACTGGCCCCATATACCAAGGGTGGCAGGTTCGAACCCAACCCTGGCCAAACTATAACAAAAATAGCCGGGTGTTGTGGCAGGTGCCTGTAGTCCTAGCTACTCGGGAGGCTGAGGCCAGAGAATCGCCTAAACCCAAGAGGTTTTTTTTTTTTTTTTTTGAGATAGAGTCCCTTGTCACCCTTGATAGAGTGCTGTGCATCACAGCTCACTGCAACCTCAAATTCTTGGGCTCAAGTGGTCCTTTTGCCTCAGCCTCCCAAGTAGCTGGGAATACAGGCACACACCATGATGCCCAGCTATTTTTAGAGAGACAGGGGTCTTGCTCTTGCTCCGGCTGATCTCCAACTCCTAAGCTCTGCAATCCACTCACCTCTACCTCCCAGAATGCTAGAATTACAGGCATGAGCCTCCATGCCTAGCCCTAATAAGGAAAATTTTAAAGCATTCCAAACACCTATCAACAAATCCGGGGACTGGTTAAATGAACAATGGATATGGCTTGGCGCCTGCAGCGGATAGGATACCAGCCACATACACCAGAGCTGGTGGGTTCAAACCAGCCCAGGCCTGCCAAACAACAATGACAACTACAACCAAAAAATAGCCGGCCGTTTTGATGGGCGCCTGTAGTCCCAGCTACTTGGGAGGCTGAGGCAAGAGAATCGCTTAAGCCCAGGAGCTGGAGGTTGCTGTGAGCTGTGATACCACAGTACTCTACCCAGGGCGACAGCTTAAGGCTCTGTCTCAAAAAAAAAAAAAAAAAAAGTGAACTATGGATAGCCTTAAGCATGGAATTCTAGGCAGCTACAAGAACAACATGTTGGTGTGTACTGAGATAGATACTGATACACAGAATGAAAGAAGTATAGAACAGCAGGTGCAGTCTGATCCCCTTGGAGGTAAGACATGCACATGCATGCACACATACATAAACATATGCATCCTGTGAGTACACAGAACTTCTACAACTTGTAGGAATGGGTGGCACCTGTGACTCAGTGAGTAGGGTGCTGGCCCCATATACCCAGGGTGGCAAGTTCTGACCCAGCCCTAACCAAACTGCAACAACAAAAAAAACAGCCAGGGGTTGTGGCCAGCGCCTGTAGTCCCAGCTACTCGGGAGGCTGAGACAAGAGAATCGCCTAAGCCCAAGAGCTAAAGGTTGCTGTGAGCTGTGACGCCATGGCACTCTACCAAGGGTGACAAACTGAGACTCTCTTTAAAAAAAAAAAAAAAAAAAAAAAAAAGGTT
>CAUYPK010114931.1:0-29926 GCA_963574355.1 Loris lydekkerianus
AATGTCTTAACACAATAACTAAGAAAATGCCAGGAAGGCTGTGTTAACCAGTGTGATGAAAATATGTCAAACGGTCTATAAAACCAGTGTATGGTGCCCCATGATCACATTAATATACATAGCTATGATTTAATAATAAAAAAAGTATGACAATGGTGTTTTAATAGGGATTGCATTAAATCTGTAGATTGCTTTGGGTAGTATGGACATTTTAACAATGCTGATTCTTCCTAGCCTTGAGCCTGGTGTGTTTTTCCATTTGTTAACATCTTCAGCTTTTTCTTTTCTCAGTTTCATAGTTCTCTTTGTAGAGATCTTTCATGTCCTTGTTAGGTAAATTCCCAGATATTTCATCTTCTTTGGCACTACTATAAAAGGAATAAGTCCTTGACTATATTTTTAGCTTGGCTATTGTTCGCAAGTATTGATTTTGTATCCTGAGACATTGCTGTATTCCTTGATCGCTTCTAAGAGTTTTGAAGTTGAGTCCCTGGGATTTTCCAGGTATAGGATCATATCATCCACAAAGAGTGAGAGTTTGATCTTCTCTGACCCTATTTGGATACCCTTGATTGCCTTCTCTTGCCTGATTGTGATGGCTAAGACTCCCATTACTATGTTGAAAAGCAGTGGAGACAGTGGGCATCCTTGCCTTGTTCCTGATCTGAGTGGAAATGTTTTCAATTTTATAACATTCAATATGATATTGGCTGTGGCTTTGCTGTAGATGGCCTCCATCAGTTTAAGAAATGTCCCTTCTATGCCTATTTTCTTTTTTTTTCTTTTCTTTTCTTTTCTTTTTTTTTTTTTTTTTTTTGTAGAGACAGAGTCTCACTTTATTGCCCTTGGTAGAGTAATGTGCCATCACAGCTCACAGCAACCTCCAGCTCCTGGGCTTAGGCGATTCTCTTGCCTCAGCCTACCCAGTAGCTGGGACCACAGGTGTCCGCCACAACGCCTGGCTATTTTTTGTTGCAGTTTGGCTGGGGCCGGGTTTGAACCCACCACCCTCAGTATATGGGGTTGGCGCCCTACTCACCGAGCCACAGGTGCTCGCCCCATGCCTATTTTCTTAAAAGTATTCTGATCATGAAAGAATGTTGGATATTATCAAAGGCTTTTTCTGTGTCAATTGAGAGAATCATATGGTCTTTGTTTTTTCTTTTATTGATGTGATGTATCATATTTATAGATTTGCGTATGTTGAACCAACCCTGTAATCCTGGAATAAAACCAACTTGATCATTTCTAACCTCCTATTTTTAATGGGCTTACTCTTTTTCTAATTTCTTAAGTTAGTTATGTAGTTGCTGAATTTTCAGCCATTCTTTTATTGTAATATAAGTATTTTCTCAATACTCCTAATGCAATATGTAGTATAATATGTAAGCACTAAAACTATCCAATGTTTATTTACATCTTTCAGCATGATGATAGATTTGTCTATTTTTCTTTATATTCTATTAGTTTTCATCTTTTTACACTATTATTTTATGTTTATAAAAGGAAGTCATGGAATTAACCAGAAAATATAAAAATGTCTAAAAGCTTAGACTATTTCATATTTCCTAGCTAACTGAATGACTTTTCTTCAAAACATTCTTTTGTTTGATGTTATTATAATCATGACAGGTTTGAGGGGATTCGTATTTCTCTGGTATTTATTTTTTTTTAGCCTTTATTTTTCATCTGTCCATGTCAACTTACTTTGGGTATAAATCTTATGAACAACATACAGCTGGATTTCTTAGATTCTAATCTGGCAAACTTTTAAATGAGTTTAGGCCATTTACATTTATTGTTGAGTATTGGTATTTGTACTTTATTCTA
Organism: Loris lydekkerianus; assembly: GCA_963574355.1. Taxonomy (NCBI): domain Eukaryota; kingdom Metazoa; phylum Chordata; class Mammalia; order Primates; family Lorisidae; genus Loris; species Loris lydekkerianus. The sequence goes on from CAUYPK010114931.1 coordinate 1,831, forward strand.
TATTTAACTTTATACATTCTATTTTCCTGTTCTCCAGCCCCATGTTTTTTTTTTTTTTTCTTATATATTCTTTCTTGCCCCTAGAGGAATGAGTTAATTTTATTATTTTTTTTAATCACATTTTTCCTCACTCCAATTGTTTTATTGTTATTGGTTTGGAATTACTCATTTACTTCCAGTCTCTTAATGTTTACCTCTGAAATTTTGCTGTATCTATTCAACTTAATATTTGTTAAATAGATAACAATTTGATAAATAATTCTAATAACTTAGAACACCTTAATTTCCCTTCTGAGTTATATGTTATTAATATTATATAGTCAATATTTTGGTCCTATCCTTTTATAATCCCACAAATGAAATGATATATTATACAAGCACTATTTGTCTGGATTGCACATTTGCCATTTTATAATCTTGTCATATTGTCTTGCATCTTAGATTATTTTGGGATAATTTTCTTTCAGTCCTTTATTGCAGGTTTATTGGTGGCAAACATTTTCTATGTCTATAAAATGTAATTTTATCCTTTCTCAAAGAAAATTTCACTAGGTACCAAATTCTCATTTGGTTATTTTCTCTCAACAGTTCGAAGAGATTATTTCAAATCTCCTGGTTGCTGCAGCTGCTGCAGCTGCTGCTTAAAGTTTGCTGTCATTGTTCCATTGTAGGTGATATTTTCTTCTGTCTGCTCTCAAGGTCCACTCTAGTATACATGAGTTTTCCCATCACTATCTTCAGTATAGGGCAGTATAGGGCTCAAGGAGTAGGGCGCTGGTCCCATATACCAGAGGTGGGTTCAAACCCAGCCCCCAGGGGGGGGATATATATATATACATATATCCTATATATATATGTATAGGAATTTAGGGGGGAATTTATTTTGAGGATTCATGTTTTTAATCATTTCCTAAAATTTTCAGTCATTATCTCTTTAAATATGGCCTCTTGTCCATTCTCTTTATCCTTTCCTCTGGAGGGGTTTCTATCAGACAAATGTTAGACCTTCTCATTTTTCCCTCCACATCTCTTATCTTCCTCTTATTTCCATTTGCCTCCCTTTGCTACATTCTAGACAATTTCTTTAGAACTACTTTCCAATTCAGTAATTTTTTTTCATCTGTGATTAATTTTCCACTGAGGGTTTATTTTTTCACTTCAACAACTATAATTTTTTTTTTTTTTATATACAAAGTCTATGTCACCCTTGGTAGAGTGCCATGACGTCACCGCTCAGAGCAATGTTAAATTCTTGGGCTTAAGTGATTCTCTTGCCTCAGCGTCCCAAGTAGCTGGGACTACAGGCAACTGCCACAATGCCTGGCTATTTATTTATGTTTGGTGTAGTTGTCATTGTTGTTTTGCAAACCCAGGCTGGGTTTGAACTCATCAGCTCTGGTTATGTGGCTGGCACCCCTAGCCACTGAGCTACAGGCACCGAGCCAACAATTATAATTTTTTTTAATTTCTAGAAGTTCCCTTTGGGTTTTGCTCTTCAAATATGCCTGTTCATTCAAGATCATGAATAACTTCCACATTGGTGTGTCCCTAGACCTAATCTTACTTGACCAAATAGTAGTATTTAATGCAAATGATCATCCTCTCCGCACTGACATGCTTTGCCCTGGTTTCCAGCATGGCACACTTAGTTTTCCTCCTCTGTCATTGTTCCTTCCTTCTTTTTAGTCTTCTTTGTTGATTCCTTTTCTTCAACCTGACTCCTCAATGTTGGGTCTCCCAGGGCTCAGTAGTTGTTCTTTTGTTCTGTCTATACTCATTACTTTGGTGATCTTATTAGTCTTAGGGCTATATCCCATACTGGACCTTTCTCCTAAACTCTTGACTACCATAGCATATTCCACATCCTACTTGATGTTTCCACTCGGACACCTAATAGACATCTCCAACTCAAGGTGTCTAAATTGAACTCACAGTCATCTTCTTCAAAATTGTCCTACCAATACTTTCCCCATCTCAGCCAACGGCCGATCATTCTTCCAGTTTCTGAAGCCAAAAATGTTAAAAGCCATAATTAACTTTTGCCTTTTTGTCACATCCCACATCCAATCCATCAGGAAATCATACTGGCTTTGTCTTCAGGAAATACTAAGAATCCAACTACTTCTCTCCACTGTTGCCACTATTTTCTCTTGCCTGGATTAATGCAAGGGTCTCCTAATTGGTCTACCTGCTAACTACGCATCTCCTTCTGCGATGTATTCTCAACACAGCAGCCAGAGCCATCCTATCAAAACCTAATTCAGACCATGTCATTACTCTGCTCAGAAGCTTGTAATGATTCCCATTTCCCTCACAGTAAAAGCCAAAAACTTTAAAACCTCTAACCACTTCTCCTGGTATGCTCCCCCTTCTTTCACTGTGGACAAGCACACAGGTCCCCTTGCTGTTCAACAGACACGCCAGGCACAGGCCCCTGCTGGGAATGCTATCTCCCAGATAATTTTTTGGTTAGGTCCTCACTTCCTTCAAGTCTTTGCTTGATTTTGACTTTCTCTGTGAGGCCTACCCACACCACTTTAGTTGATACAGTAATTTTATTTATCCTTTTGTTTTTTCATGATTTGCTTAAAGTATTCTAATGAATCTTTATTAATAATGTGGGATATACTCTAAGGCAGCAGTATCTTTTTTAAAACTAATTTTAAAATCTCAATTTTATCAGCCACACCATGTCAGTTAATATAAAGGAAAATAAAGTAAAATTATTTATTTATATTATGCTGGAATATTACAAAGTAAGATTCCCCCACATGCACACAAAAAATAAACTGCTCCTGGCCCTGGCTTCCAGATCCATTATACAACCTGTATTCTCTCATTGAAAAGATTTTTATGGGCATAGTTAACAAATGCCAAGTTGTGAAGTTGCAGTTTTGCTGGTTTGATGTTTTCACAATGTAAAAAAAATGAGATCTGGAATCTCCTCAAAGCATTAGCCAGGCAGTCAGCTGATGCTCACTGCACATAAGAGAACAGAAATAAAGATAAATCAAACTTCTTATTTGTGTAAGGCAGGTATCCCCTACTTGGAAAACTAAAATAGGCCAATAGCTGACATTCCAGTTAAGGTAATAAAAGCATTTCTATTGCTCAGATAACAACACAAAAGACAATTTTTCTAGAATAAGTTTCTCTCATTTTTGGAATTTTCCTTGTAAAAGGCTTTAAATTCTACAAACCAACCCTCTTCACATAGCCACTGCCTGAATAAGTTCTACAAAAGGTCAAGGTGATACATTTTCAAGGCTTCTCTAAACCCTATTGGTTTTTCTCTGTTCACAGTACACTTGTTCTCACCCACAGTAGGTTTTAGAGATGGCCCCAAAGAGCAGCATGTCCTCCTGCTGCAGCAGCTCCAGCTGGCCCACAGGCCACAGCCCCAATCCAGTTGCCAAGATAAGGATGCTTGCCCTCCCTCTGGCAGTGGCTTCAGCTCCTCCCTGGCAGCTGGCCACAGCCCTCATGCCAGTATTTCTATTCCTCCTTACCTAGCTCTATTCTGTCCCCATTTTCCAGCTTCTAACATATATGTATGGCATTTATTGTTTAATACTCTTACAACAATAATGTAAGCTCCATGAGGGAGGGTCTTTGTTTTGTGCAGATACGGCTCAAGCACCTAGAATAGTGCCTGGCACCTCAGTGTTTTATTGAGGTATAATTTGCATACCCCAAATTTACCCATTTTAAGTGTACAATTCAATGACTTTTAGTAAATTTTGAGTTGTGCAACCATTTCCATCTCCCTCAAAAAATGCCATGCCCCTTTGCAGTCAATCTTTACTCCCATCTTAATAACTTCAGGGAACCCCACATCTCAACACCAGCTAATTTTTATACCTTTACTTTTCTTCAGAGGGAGAGCTTGAAGCCCTTGCCTACTTATGAGACAAGTGAAGACTCAGAGTGCATGTTCTGTGCAAGACATAGTTATTTATTTCTGCAGTGAAAGAATTCTCACAAGCACCTGTCAGCTACCATGCAAAGAGTGGAAGTCTATTAGCTTATCTGACTGCTTTTCTGAAGTAGTAAAATAAGCACTTGGCTTGGAATAGGAAGAGCTAGATTCCAGTTCTGACTTTATTAGCATTTGACCTTGAGTTCTTCTGTGAAATGTAGGTAATAAAGGTTAAATAATGTTAAAATGTTTGTCAATTATACAGTACTATACAATATTCTATTTCTCTAGTGATTTTACCCTTAAGTTAGCAATACATTCTTAGTATTTAACTACGTTTCTGATTAACAATGTGTCTGCATATTCTTTCTGAACAAGGCTCAAGACTTTTGACATGCTTTAACTTTCTTCTCCCTGTCACACCTCTCACTCAGAGTCTGGGATTTTAGTTTCAGAATGTTATTTTTAGTACCCTCCAAAACTAATAATTTAGATCAGGAGTGAACTTTCTCTGTAAAGGTCCAGAGAGTAAATACATATTTTGGGTTTCACAGAACATGGAATTATAATTACTCAAATCTGTTGTAGTGTGAAAATAACTGTAGACAATACTTAAACAAATGGTATGATTGTGTTCCCAATAAAATGTTTTTACAAAACAGGTAATAGGTCAGCTTTAGCCAAAGGGTTGTAGTTTGCTAATCTCTGATTTAGACAGCAAGTCTTATCAATTTATTTGCTAAATTGTGATTTTTGTGTTTCATTTCATTTCATTTTTTTTTTCTTATTGGAGAACATCCTCTAGTAGTTAAGACCCTATAAATCAGGGGTCCTCAAACTGCGGCCGTGGGCCACATGAGGCGGTGTGAATTGTATTTGTTCCCGTTTTGATTTTTTACTTCCATTTGGAAGTAAAGATATGTGCAGTGTGCATAGGAATTTGTTCATAGTTTTTTTTTAAAACTATAGTCCAGCCCTCCAACGGTCTGAGGTACAATGAATTGGCCCCATTTAAAAAGTTTGAGGACGCCTGCTATAAATGATAAAACTTGAATCCTTGTAAGTATTATGCTCCTTTACTCATGTTTGAATAAGTATTTGGCTGGATATAGACTTCTAAATTCCTTAAACATATTTCAGGGATACTACCCCGTTGTCTTCCTACAACCAGTATTTACTGCTGATAAGAAGTCTGAGGTCAATCTGATTTGTCAGTCCTATTTTGTAGGTAATTTTTCCCTGTCTCTCATAATTTCAAAGATCTTCGCTATATCCGTATGTTCAAAAGAATAAAGCTACAGACAACAGGTTTTAGTATAATTTTTCTCTAATTTGTAGTAGTTGGCCCGGGAGCCCTTTTTATTAGCAATTTTTAAATTTATTTTCTTCTGAGAAATTACTCTTTCAGTGTGGACTGTACTGTCACATATATTTAGTTATTTTGGGGAGGTGAGGTAGGAGGATTAGCTTAGTACTGTATCTTAAAACCTATTTCCTGCCTTTTTTTCTATCAGCACAAAAGCAAACTACTTCACACAGTATGTTATCTTCTTTTCTACCTCTCCCTCACAAACATTTCAGGTTTTACTCATCAAAAACGTCTTAATTTGCCTCAAATACCTCTGGCTTTAGCAAGTCAAGTACTATTCTTTAAATTCCCTTCTCTACTTGGTCTGTTTTGAAATTTTCTCATTTTTCATAGCTCCAATATCTCCTCCCATAAAATCATCACAGATTTCCCTTATATTCTGCTTTCCCCGCAAAAATTGTTAATCACTCCCTTTGTCCTATTACTCTACCTATGCAACGTCATAGCACCATTTTTATTGAGAATTCAGAAGCCATAAGTCACCTTTCAAAGTACATAGTTAATGGGGTTTTGTAGTCACAAAGTTTTAAAACAATTACCACTAATTCCAGAATGTTTTCATCATATCCAAAAGAAACCCTGTACCCACTCATTCCCCATTACTCACTCCCCCAGCACCTGAAAATCACTTATCTATTGTCTCCATGTAACTCTTCTGGACATTTCATATAGAAATTGAATCATACAATATGTGGCTTTTGTGTCTGGTTTCTTTCATTTAGCATAATGCTTCTGGGGATTATCTCTGTTATAGGATGTATTAACACTCTTCCTTTTTATGGCTAAATAATATTTTATTGTGTGGACATACTTTTTGTTTACCCATCTATCAACTGATGGACATTTGGGTTTTCTCCATTTGGGGCCTATTACAAATAATGCTGCTATGAACACTTGTGCATAAGTTTCTATAGAAACATGTTTTCAGTCCTCTTGGGCATAAACCTAGGAAGTGCTAGATCATACAGTAACTCTGTTTAACTTCTTGAGGAACTGCCAAATATTTTCCACAGCAGCTGTACCATTTTACATTCCACCAGCAGTGTATAAGAGTTCCAATTTTCCATATCCTCATCAACACTTTCCCGTTTTTTGATGATAGCCATGCTAGTGTGAAACAGTTATTATGGTGGTTTTAATTTGCATTTACTAATTGATATTGAGCATCTTTTTAGATTCTTATTAGCCATTTGTATTTCTAATTGGGAAAAATGTCTATTCAAATCCTTGCCCATTTTTAAATTGGGTTGCCTTTTTATTGTTGAATTATAAGAAATCTTTATATATTCAGGATACTAGACCCTTATCAGATAAATGTAAATATTTTCTCCCATTCCGTTGTCTTAATTTTTGATAGTGTCTTTTAAGTACAAAAAAATTTGTGCTTTAATTTTGATAAGTTCTAATTTATTTTTTTTTGTTGTATGTGCTTTTGGTGTCCTATGAAGAGACTGCTGCCTTCCCTAAGGTCACAAAGATTTACAGTTACATTTTCTTCTGAGTGTTATATGTTTCAGCTCTTACCTTCAGGTCTTTAATCCATTTTAATTTTTGTGTGAGGTAGGAAGTGTCCTATCTTTGGGCTGCTATAACAAAATACCTGAGATAGTAATTCATAAGGAACAGGAATTTCTCATGGTTCTAGAGGTCAGGAAGTTCAAGATCAAGGTGGTAGAAGAACTAGTATCTGGCCCTCCACTTTCAGGATGATGGGTGCCTTGCTATTAATACATCCTCTGGAGAGAATGCTTTGTCCTCACATGGTGGAAGGGATGGAAGGACAAGAGAATGCTAACTTCAAGTCCTTTTACAAGGGTGCTAATCTCATTTATGAAAGTTCACTGAAAGGGCTCCCAAGGGTGGCACCTCGTAGTACTGTTGCATTGGGGATTAAGTTTTGACATGAATTCAAACCACAGTAGGTACAACTTCATTCTTTTATATGTGGATATACAGTTGTTCTACCACCTTTTGTTGAAGATTATTCTTTCCTCCATTGAATGGCCTGGGCACAGATGTATCAGTTTCAATTTCAATTTGGATTCTCAATTCTATTTCAATGATTTATGCGTGTCTCTTACACTTAAAGCCCTTTTAATAATGTACTACAGTTGTTTACCTCCACTGAACTGTAAGGAGCCACAGCTTTATTCATCTTAGTATTTTTAACCCAGCATTTAACAGACCCTCAAAACATGTTTATTGAACAAATGTAATTAACTGCTTAGTTTTGAGGAGATGAATAGGAAAGGAGTCCACATGAAAGGTGGTCCTCTTTTGCATGTAGTACTCTACCTTATGAGATGGTCTTGAATTTTCCTTTTTAGTAAGTTTCTACATACAGCATTGAATTGTGTTTTAGAGACAGGGTCTTGCTCTGTTGCTCATGCTGGAATGTAGTGGTATGATTATAGCTCACAGTTGCCTCAGATTCTAGGGCTTAAGTGATTCCCTGTCTCAACCTCTGGAGTACCTGAGGCTGAGGTAATGCCACCATGTTCAGCTAATTTACTTTTTTGTGGAGTTGAGGTCTATTATATTGCTCAGGTTGTTCTCAAACGCCTAGACTCAAGCGATCCTCCTGTCTTGATCTCCCAAAATACGAGGATTACAGCATGAGTCACTGTACCTGGGCTGGCTTGGAAATACTGACATCTCTTTTCCATTACTTGCAATGGCAATTGTTCCTTCCAATATTTACTGAGCACTTTCTCACGCAGAAATGTGGGCATCTCAATGTTTGTAATTAGGGAAAAGAGATATGTCATGAGCTCAAATAATTAAAAGCAATAAGTGTTGGAGGTGACCAAGGGAGAATAGAAACTGATGGCTGAATAGAAACCTCCAGCAATCACCCCTCTGCATGAACAACAAATTCAGTAACTATACACACAAACACGCACCTTGGGAACAAACAACAATCAGGTGAGCAATCATGCACCCTGGTTTGATCATTATATCAAGAAAAGAGGCACTGGGCGGCGCCTGTGGCTCAAAGGAGTAGGGTGCCGGCCCCATATACCGGAGGTGGCAGGTTCAAACCCGGCCCCTGCCAGAAAAACTGCAAAAAAAAAAAAAAAAAGAAAAAAGAAAGAAAAAAAAAGAAAAAAGAAAGAAAGAAAGAAAAGAAAAGAGGCACTAAGGAGGGTATTAAAGACAGTCATGCATAGTCTATGCCACCCTTCCCTCTTTCTCCAGCACTGCTGTGCCTATATGCCAAGTAAAGAGAGAAATTGTGGACTTGGGGGAGGGACAGTGATATTATTGTAGGACTTTGCATTGAAATTCAGGGCCACCATGACACAAGGAAACACATTACAAGGAAGAATTCTGCCTATGCCCAGCCTAGCTGGAGGGAAATCCTCTGCCTTGATACCTGAGTTCTGGCTACCCATCCACCAGCTAATAAAAAGCAGCCTGGGGTCTAGAGGAATTTGTAGGGCAACTGGACCATAAAGGCTGCAGTTCTTAGGCAATTCCTGTACCTGTGTTGGTTTGGAGCCAGTGACTTATTATGCACATGACTCAGTGAGACACATAAGCCAGGGGCCAAGCCAGTGCCTGTTTCATCCTGTTCCCAACTGCGCACAGTGTGGCTCAGGAAGAGTCTTCTTCCACTTGGGGAATGATAAGGGGAGAGTTTTTCAAATTGGTTACCAGCTCAGCCACAGGGTTTACCCCGGAGCCAGGAGGAAATATGCTGCCCTAAAGGCGAGGACCTAGTCCTGGCAGAATTCACCACCCGCTAACTTAAGAGCCCTTAAGGCTTTGAATAAACATCAGAGGTAGGTAGGCAACAGCCACCATGGGCTTTGGGTAACACTGAGCTGGCCACAAAGGGGTACCCATCACTTCCTCTCCAACTCTAGCACCCCAGCACAGAAAGTGAGGGAAGACAGTGAGAGACTTTGCCTGCTAATCCAGAGAACATTCCTGTATCTTACCCAAGCACACCAAGGCAGTATCACCAGATAAAGGGTCAAAATGCTGTTAAGAGTCGCAGCATTATTTGGCTTAGGACACCCTACTGCTGATACAGCTATAGTAACCAAAGACTTAGGACCACAACACTCAATTCCCTTTGAATATCTGGAAAAGTGTTCTCAGAAGGCCAGTTTGAAGGATGGGTTCAAACAGGTTCAGACTGTATAGATTAAAATAAATACCTAATTTTTCAATGCCCACACATTAATAAACATCCACAAGCATCAAGAACATCCAGGTAAACGTCTCTTTACCAAATGAACTACAAAAAATACCAGTGACCAATCCCAGAGCAATGGAGATATGTGACCTTTCAGACAAAGAATTCGAAACAGCAGCCCTGAAGTTCGGTGAACTTTAATACAACACAAAGAATCCATAAGCCTATCAGAGAAATTTAACAGAGATTCAAATAAAAAAAAAATCAAGCAGAAATTCTCGAGTTTAAGCATTCAACTGACAATCTAAGAAATGCACCAGAGCCTCACAATAGCAGAAATGACGAAGCAGAAGAATTAGTGAGCTTAAAGACAATCTATTTGAAAACACTGACAGAAGAAAAAAAACAATACAAAAGAATGAATCATACTTACGTAAGATCTAGAAAATTGCCTCAAAAGGGCAAATCTGAGAGTCACTGGCCTTAAAGAGGAGATAGAAAGAGAGACAGACATAGAAAGCTCATAAAGAATCAACAACTACAGGTGCCCACCACAACACCCAGCTATTTTTTGTTATAGTTGTCATTATTGTTTAACTGGTCAAGGCTGGGTTAACCTGCCAGCTTCCACGTATGTGGTGGCGCTATAAGTACTATGCTATGGGCATGGAGCCTAAAAATTAAAATTTTTAAGAAGTCAAAAACAAAAGTTACAAAAAGCAGTACATGTTGTAAGACAACATGAAGGAAATGCTATTGGAATTGGAACAGCAATCACTGTCATCCAGGACATCTGTGAGTATCCCCCCAAATCACTCATTTAGTCTTCTTAAAGGGTAATTAATACTTTGAATTCAATGTGTAAACATTTTTTTTTAAAACAGGAGACAGGGTTTGAATTTTACTAATAATATGGTTTTGAGACTCTGCATATCTCTGATGGGAAAGACCAGCTATTCTCCTAAAATAAAACCTTGTGAATTATTGTTATAGTTTGACATATACTTCAAAAGTAGAACCAATATATTGCAAAATTTTAAAAATGTAACTTGAATAATTTAACACAGCATTGAATTCAGATTGACAGAGAACAGGACTTAGGCATTTGAAGTCATGAGACTGAGTTATAATTATGGACCTTCCCCCTCCTCTTCCTCAGCCAACTATTGGCTGATTTTTAAGAAAGAGAAAATGGCTTCAAAGCTTGGATATAAAGTTTTTAAAGAAAACTGTTAGAAAATATAAGTTTACAGTCTATGAATTATTTCTTGGTTCTCCTGAGATTGAGAACATAAGCCAGTTTAAGTCGATCAGAGTGACCACTTGACTCAATATGGTATCTACTTAGTGTACACAAAGGGCTCTGTGGTTCAGTGGACCTGGAATTCAGTCACTAGCCACATGACTTTAGGGAAACTATTTACATAACCTTTCTCATTTTGGCTTCTTACCTTTCAAATTACTCTTTTTGCCAAAGCAATATTTTAAAGACCTTTAAAAACGTTAAAGCCTAATTTTGTTAGTTATTTGCAATGAAAATAGCCTACAGGTTTCAAATGTAGGTGTCCCATTTTATAATAGGAAGAATAATGCTATTATAGAAGCTTTTGTAACAGATATTTGATACTTTTATTGTTGAGGGACAGTTATTATCAATTTATAACATTCTCAAAAGCACAACTTTGAAAATGCCAGTTTAGTTCTTAAGGACTTACAACTTGAAAGGTATAACCAATCAGGAAGTAGAAACACCCCTCAAAAAAATAAAGGGGGCAAAATGCCAAGATCTTCTCCAACCACAATTATTTTTAATCTATGAAACAGAATTTCCTTACAAATTAAGTAGTTTTTACAGTAGTGATATTTATCATTGATGTGATCTATTTGTTTAATATGACTGTAGTCAGAAGGGAAGTTGGGCCTGTTATTTTTCCAGAAATTGAAAAAAGTACCATCATTAAGAGAAGGAAGAGAAAGATTTGTATCCATCTTTTTGGGACACATAAGGTGAGAGTGAAGTCTCACAGTTGGAGAATTTGTGGATATTGCTGGAGGAATTGGAGATGCTCTCTAGTAAACGGGTAATCCCTCTTCCCCGAACACTGCTGTTTTGGCCAGAAATTTTCACCCCACATGGGTAGTCACCTAGGATATTAAAAATAAGAAAAAAGAAACATAGAAATGTTAATAAAGAGATGCCTCAACTAACTGACTCATCCTGTAACAGGCTCTAACTAAGCCATAATCAGATGGATCAAGAATAGGAGAGAGATTCCTACAGATAAAAGACTGAATAAGAATGTTTCTTGTTTTTAGGCCAGGAATCTTAACTGAAGTCCTTCAGGCACCACTTGAAATTTCATCTGACTAGCTTTAAAATTTGTTTATTAAAAGATACGGTCACGTTAAAATTGTAAAACTACAGCTGTCAATAAAAACAGGTTTTCTTTTAAGTGTCTTGAAGAAAATTCTGAGGAATAAGACAAGGTGTCAAACTGTTAAAGGTGACAATGCTAAATAAAACCATCAATTCAACAAATTCCTTATATCCCAAAGCTAATTTGGAACACTGGTTTGAATATACAGCTGTAATCTAGATAATAAGCTTTGAGGCCCTAACTTCCTTTAGTTTAATTCTTGTGAAATATATTATGCTTACCGATTGGTGTGTTTGATCTTTGTTCCTGATTAGAAGAGTTGAAATGAGAGAATCCTGGACTCTCGACCCTTAGCTTCTGTAAATAATAGGAAAATAACCAGAGTGGGGAAAAAAATGTCAATTATTGGATGGTTTTTAATTTCAAATGACTCTTTAAAAATAACACTCAAATACTTTCCGAATGTCTGATCAACTTTTGCTGCAAAAGAGGAAAGAAGTAGGGTAGACTTTGGAGGAAAATTAAGAATTTCAGGGTTAAGAGAGGGTTTGATTAAAAAAAAAAAAAAAAAAAAAAAAGATGAGATTATGTTTGCTGAGAAAAACTCTGATGAAAGGGGGAAACAACAAGAAAGGGGGAAATTACTGGAGCCATGTCCTTGAGTGGTAAGGGAGTAAGAGTTAAAACAATAAATAGACTGGTTTTACAGAAGAATGCACACCATTCATTAAAACAGGAGTAAAGTAGAAGATGCAGGTAGAAAATCTCCTCTGATTACTTCTTTATTTTCTCAGAGAAATAGGAGACAAGGGCACAGCTGTAAGAAGAGTGAGGGAAGAGGTGATAGAAGTTTAAAGGAAAAGAAGGTGAGAAATAACTGTCTAGGAAAACAGGAGACTAATCAGACTAAAAAATGAGTAACTGCCAGGCAACACTTAAAAGCTGCTGATAATGAATATTCAGTAAGAACAGTCAGCAAGGGAGTTTCTTTCCAGCTTTATTTAACTTCATAGGTATAGGAGTAAAGTACCCGAAGAGTTAGATTTAATCAGGGTTACTATTTGTCAAGTATGAAAGAAAAGATAGCCAATGAAGTCAGAATGAGTGCAAGGCAGTGGAACGGACCCACCAAGAGATCTAAACTGGGAGGGAAGAAGTGAGGGAGTGGTGGAGGTAGTAAAGGAGGAGACATGAAACTGCGGCAGTAACGGTGGGAATGCTGCCCCTGTAGCTGCGCAATGCAGTGGCCCTGTAAAGGAGTGTACAATAGTATAGAGGCATAAATGAAGTATATGCCCTTACGTTATAGAACAAGTTGTCTCTTTAACAACAGTCCTCCAATTATTTTTGGGAATTAAAACCTGCATTCCTGTCCAAGGCTAGTGATTAGAAGGGTAGGGGACTATTGTTTGTTCTTTGTACCACAGATAGTGGCTCAATGGAACTGTCTGGGCAGAAGTCAGGAGTCAACCAACGTCTTCATCAGGGATACCTTAGTTAAGCAACAAAAGCCCAAGGCTGAAAACTACCTTGGAAAAGCTCTGTATTTCTGCTTTTAGGTAGGACAATGGCCCTTTAATTAATTGTCACAAATTAATAAACTTCTTTCCCTCAAACCACTTGTCCTCCTTCTTGGTTTGGCCAAATACTGAGCTTTCAGTAACACCAGTAGATGTAAAAGAACTGTGGACACCAGGGTAACAGAGGAAGAGTGTGGTAGTCAGAGAGGATGATGCTTGAAACTGAGCTTAAGGAGGAGGTGCCACTGTGGTGCAGGATATGATCATGAGAATGGGAATCTGTGTGGTAGAAGACAGGAAAATTAGAGAGGAAATGAAAATACTGAGAGGTGAGGCAGATGGAAGTAAAGATTATCTACAGAAAAGCTAAAATAAGGTATTCTGATAGGAAAACTGATCTGGCACAGTAATGCTCTTAAGAGTGAGGACAACCAACTCAGGGGGTCTACTGACTCTGAAAAGTGATTGTCAGGTACTATAGCCTTAATGGCATGAGAGTCAAAGCCTAGAAATTTTAGGGAGAAGGTATAAAGAAATCTGAAAGCAGCAACGAAGGACAACTAGTTCACATCATTTGTAAATGAGAAAAAAAATATCACCATCTGAAAGGGCTAATAGAGAAGCAATATCCTAAGATGGGGGTTAAATTTTAATTAGAACCAAGAAGTTAAACAGATTTTCTCAGAAACAGGTTGAAGATATCTGATAGCTCAATAACTGAGGCTGAGAAGACCCACAGGAAGGTTTTTCAGAAGTTGGGGACAGCAGGGAAATAGGATCAGTCTAGAAGATGATAGAGAATGTAGAAGTTCTCTGTTTCCCGGAGTAACTGATGTAAACAATGAAAAGGCACATTACTGAGATTAATGCTGGTGATGTCAACGTAGATGGTGACAATGAAGCTAAGGGTTTCTCAACCTGGGCACTAATGACATTTTAGGCTGGATAATGCTGTGTTGTGGAAGGCTTTTCTATAGAAACAGAATGCTTAGCAGCATCCCTGGCCTTTATCCATCCACAGGATGCTGGTAGTACTTCCCCTTCCGAGGGGTGACAACCAAAAATGTCTTGACATTGCCAAATGTCCCCTGGAGACACAAAATTGATCTGAGAACCATTGGGCAAAGGGTTAATGAGGAGAGAGGTCTTACCCAGTGTAAATATGGACAAGAATGTCATATAAATGGAATCATACAGTAAATTATACAGTTTATAATCTTTGGAGACTGCTTCTTTCACTTAGCATAATTAATGTCTTTGATATCCTTCCTAGTTGATGTTTGTATCAATAGTTCATTCCATTTTGGGGTTTCCCTTTTTACTCTCTGTTACCCTGTTTTAAAATAACATTTATTTATTATCTACCATGTTCCAAGGCAAAGATCTTGGCCCTTTCACACACTGCTGCATTTAACTCTAACAGTTACTCACCCCTAGTATTATTTCTGTTTAACAGGTAAGGAATTAGCACAGAAATTTCAAGTAACTTGTTCAAGGTCGCAAAGCCTGTATGTAGCAAGCTATTTATTTATTTATTTATTGCCTGAAAGAAAATTCAGAAATTCTGATGTGGGAGCCGATACTCTTAACTGCTTTAATAGTGTAAAGAGGCCTAAGAAAATAAGTAAATGGTAAGGAGGTAGAGAAATTAAGCTTTTAACCAAATTCTAAATCAGGTCTTAAACATTGCCTAGGTAGATAGTTAGAATATTTGTATTATCTACATTCAGATATTAAAATTTTTGGAATAGATCTTTGGGAGTATTTTGTATAAAGGCTAAATGCCAATTTTAATTTCCTTAAAACTTTGTTAAATGTAATGGGAAAATATACCAAGAAGGAAAGGGATTTTACGCAAGATGCAACTAAATTAGATTTGGCATGCCATGAAGGATTTCAAAACAATTTTTAAGGGAAAGGAAAGAACCAAACTAAGGGTTGACCTTTAGCTGCTGTGCCAGGACCATGTTGAGTAGGACAGCCAGAGAGATGAGTAAACTCCTAAAAGTTAGCTCCTTACCTGGTAACGCCCTGCATCCAATACAACCATTTTGGGTGTCACACAATTGCTGGCCTCATAATCTTGTAGTGGTACATGAGCCTCCGTAAGCTGGAGTCCAAAGAGAGTGGCCAGAGAATTACTGATGCAGTACCTTTGAAAGTAAGAAAAAATTCACCATTAGAATCTCATTTTATTCACCCTAAAAGCATTTATATTATAAAACCTCGTAACATAAAGCATCTGAAATACTACTTTAAATTGAGAAAAAATAAACTTAGAGATTTATTTCTAAGTTTTATTTCTTCAGATAGGAATAGGTAGCAATACACATCATGTAACAGGTTATTACTGGTAAGCAATCTTCTGATTACCAGATAAAATTTCAGATTCATTGGGAAATGGGAATGAGGGTTAAGATTACCAGGATTCTTAAATATTAAAGGCAAGGAAAGGGCAACAGCAGAATAAGACTACATCCATAAACACTTATCTATCCTCAGAACTAATAATCATGCACCTTGTGAGAGGGCTACCAGAGGACCTAAACATCTGAGGCTCCAGGTACTTTCTCTATAAAATGAGAAAAGGTCTGTGTTTTGGAAGTACCTTCACAAGGAAAACGTCCTTAATGATAGTAGGGAATTTCACTCTCCTATAGAGTCTTAGAAGCAACATTTCAACAAGTGTTTATGAAGAGTTCACACAAATTGCATAGGTAAATAGTTGCATGGACAGAAGAATAAAGTTAAAAAACCACCTTTGCTTTGAAACAGAACTGTTTCTGTAGAAAACAGAAGGTAACTAGAGATTGGCCCCAGCTGCCAAAGCAATAGCAAGCAAAATGGCAAAGAATTCAATGCAGAATAGAGCTTTAAGAAGAAACTCCTTTTTCCAACTTACGCAATCTTCCTGCAAACAGCTAAAGCACAGAAGAGAATATCATTTTCTTCATGCCACTTGCACCTGTTACAAAAAAAGGAAAAATCTTTAATATCCTAACTGAAGTACTACGCTTTAGGGTTTTTATATGCAAAGATTTCTAATTTACATGCAATCATTAAGAAAAACTAACATAAAGACTTCTAATTTAACGCACAAAAAGGTTTTTAAAAAATACATTTTATGTTCCTCTGATGTAAATTCATGATACTATGCAAATTATACATTAATATAACGCTTACATCTTACCTTAAAATAAAGTGAGTATTCTAGGGTCACCTTAGTGACTGAGATTAACATGCACTCAATTCAATGTTTACTGAATGCACACTATTTGCCAGGCATTGTTTGGCACTACAGATACAATACTGAATAAGACAGACAGAAATCTACTGTCCACACAAAACTTACTTTCTAGTGAGGAAGACAGACTAAAAGAGATATGCAAGAGCATAATATAGGGTCCAGTTGAAGTAACCCCCTTTTGTTCTTGAAGTGTGATATTTTTATGCTATATAATTACATGCTTATGATTTTGTAATAATAAACTAGTACAGATTACCAGCTCATAAAAATGAGGTGTTATTTGTGCCATTATTTGTACATGTAATTCTGTAACATAACAATATCACACTCAAGCACAAGAGGTGTTACTTCTGCTAGACCCTATACAAATTAATTTAGAAAATTTTAAGTGCTAAGGAGAAAAAATGAAAAAGATAATAGGAAATGTTGGGGAAGGGCAATGCTTTAGGTAAGGTGACAGGAAAGCCATCACTAAGGTAGTGGTGTTTGGGTGGAGACCAAGAAGTCATTGATGTTAGAGAGGAAATCTGTGTGATTCAATACAAGGTTATAGACATGCAAACAAAATACACTCATAAGGGTCACTATGAATTTGTCTGTATCTTTCCACCGAGCACATAATCTATTAAGACTCAGAAAAGCACTACTTGCATAATACAAAGCTCCCCTAAAATTAGCAAGAATCTTCATTAAAATTACAAACATGCTAAACAGTATAAGGGTAAAAAGTCCACTATTTGTACTTAATAAAAGTTATGTAACTGACTGGAAGACTACCTAAAAATAAGATGAAGAATTTCCCACTGTTTTTCCAAAGAAAAGTAATCCAATAAATGTGACTCATAAAACTCTTTAACTCTTAAGGGAAGCCTTAGGTTAAAACTAAACCTGTGTACTT
The DNA here is from genome assembly GCA_963574355.1 of Loris lydekkerianus. Taxonomy (NCBI): domain Eukaryota; kingdom Metazoa; phylum Chordata; class Mammalia; order Primates; family Lorisidae; genus Loris; species Loris lydekkerianus. Next base: position 19,306 of record CAUYPK010114931.1, read on the forward strand.
AGATAGTCACACATAAGTAATTTTTAGTTTCTAATAATTAGTTTTGTTCCATGTCCAGAACTTAAACCCTAAGTGTGTCACTACCTCATACATACATTTTCCATTGGAGGTCAGATTTGAAATGAAAACAACTGAAAAACCAACAATATACTACAAGATTAAAACAAACAACAACAAAAAAAGCCTTACAAAAATCTCATCCTGGGGAAAAATGCCTCCAAATTTACAGTTCTACGACTAAAAATGACATTATTTTGATTCATTTTTATTTCTACTTCTTGGTCATCTTCCTCCAAATCATCCTACTATTCTCCCTAAAAATATAAGTGCATTTTCTAGTAAAGGAAGGTTCATTGTATAAGTCTGTCAAAAACCAGAACTGCTTTATATACACTTTGTTAAGCTAAAGGCACAGCTTACTCCTAAAGTTCCCACACTATCTCACTCAAATGATGTACAGCATAAAGGCCTTTCACATTCCTTTATCTCAAAGGGTCCTAATGATCTCTTTTTCTCCTATTTTAGCAGTAACATTGTTTCTTCTTTTCAAGGATAATCCCATCTTAACCTGTCTTGTGAAGCACTGTCATCCCATAGTTATATATACTCACATGCATGCTCTGACCTAGTCAAACTGACTTAGTGGTTTTTCTTAAACAGTCTCTGGGCTGTCATTCCTCCTGTAAGTCACACTTCAGGCCATTTTCTATTGTAAAAGTCCCCCCCCCCCACCCTCAACCTCAATCTCTGCTCACAGAAATTCTATCCATCTTTATAGAAGAACCAGATAAAACATTTATTTCATAAAATACTTTACAGTTTTAAACCCTTGCACTGACATGACTTCTCCTTTATCTATCATAACCTTTTGAAACTCTACTACTGTACATGACTTATTGCTCTTATCTGACAGGAGAGTCTGAAGGCAAGGATGTCACTCTTACTCATGTGCTCTATAGAACCTAGTCAAGTGCCTTATGTACAAGAGCTGCTCAATTTTTTGTTAAATACGAATAGTGCACTAAATTGGACTAAGAAAAACTATTCTAAAGTGATGTCAAAGCATAAAACTTCATCTCTTAATATTACTATTGTTGGGGCTTCCAGGGCAAGATGGTGAATTAAACATATGCACAAATGTATCTCCTCTTGATCCCCAGGCCCTATAAAAATGTTACTCAAAGAGTAAAAATGGTAGATGTTCACAATAATGGAAAAAACAAAAACAGTTAAATAAAAAACAAAAAGAGTTTAACAAATTTGTGGAAAGTGAAGAAAACAAATGGTAATTGATGAAGCTGGACAGAAGTCACGTCTTCAGTGCTCTCATTAGAGAGCTATAGTTGAAGAGGCTCTATCAGAACTCTGGAGAGACTCTAGACTCACAGACATGTTCCTAACACACAAAGAAGAGGTAAGACTATTCTTTTAACAGAAGTCCAGCCTCATGAATTGTTCTTGAAGCAGTTGGAGAACTAAGCAGCAAGAATGGCTGCTGGTTCCCTAAAGTAAAGCCCTCCATATTCTGCAATTAAGAATTCTCCCTCCAACTTAACATTTAGCTCTCTTGTCTGCATTCCCTATCGCAAATTCTAATCAGTTGACAATTCCCACTAAACAATATGGAACACTCAGCTTTGCTGCCTGATTTCTAAATATGAGCATAATCAAGGATAATCAGACATTCAAGGAAAGCTTGCAATATGAAAAAGACCAAAATAGGAAGACCACAACTCACAATGCAAAAGAATGAGATAATTTAGGGGAAAAAAGCAAACTTATACCCCTACCAGGATATTCTAACAAAGAAGAGTGTGTAAAAAGTCACACTAACTTACAAAATGGTCAAAAAAGCCTTTTTTGGTCTTCTTGCACATCAAGTGGATTTAGAAAATTATTGCATTCATGATCCTAGTTTTTCTCATCTCTTCAACTCTCATCAACACTGATGACAGTTATAATGATTTGAGTAACATGGTAACAATTATAGGCTGAGAGGTACTGAGACTTAAAAAAAAAAAAAAAAATGAGCCTCATATACTGAGGGTGGCAGATTCAAACCCGACCTCTGCCAAACTGCAGCAAAAAAATAGCTGGGCGTTGTGGCAGGCGCCTGTAGTCCCAGCTACTCGGGAGGCTGAGGCAGGAGTCAATAAATCCTTTAACGATTACTTGAGGAAGTATTGGTCTTTCTCTGAAAACTTTCTGTTGATCTCTTTTGATAAGATCAAGAAAGAACCAGCATCAAAACTTGCAGATATTATATTAGAATAGAATAAATATGGTATATATATATTCAGAAATTATTGAATGGAGTAAAACTGAAAGCTTTTCCACTTAGAACTGGAACCAAAGTTGTCCTCTATTGCCACTTCTATTCAACATATTGCTGGAAGTTCTAGCCAATACAATCAGGCAAGAGAAGGAAATAAAGGGCATCCAAATGGGTGCAGAGGAGGTCAAACTCTCCCATCTTTGCGGATATGTTCTTATACTTGTAGAACCCCAAAGACTCAACCACAAGACTCCTGGAAGTGACCCACAAATACAGCAATGTCTCAGGATATAAAATCAATGTCCAAAATCAGTAGTCTTTGTATATGCCAATAACAGTCAAGATGAGAAGCTAATCAAGGACACAATTCCCTTCACAGTAGCTTCAAAAAAAAAAAAAAAAAAAAGAAATACCTAGCAAAATACATAAAATAGGTAAAGGACCTCTACAAAGAAAATTAATGAAACCACAAGAAAAGAAATAGCAGAAGATATTAACAAATGGAAGAATGTATCATGCTTATGGCTAGGAAGAATCAACATTCTGAAAATGTCTATACTACCCAAAGCAATCTATAGATTCAATGCAATCTCCAACTAAAATATCATCATCACACTTTCAAGATTTGGAAAAAAAAAATTCATTTTGTATGGAACCAGAAGAAACCCCATATAGCCAAAGCAATTCTTAGTAATAAAAACAAAGCCAGGGGTTATCACCCTACCAGACTTTTGGCTATACTACAAGGCCACAGTGATCAAAACAGCATGGTATTGGCACAAAAACAGAGAAATTGACATGTGGAACCAGATAAAAAAAACCACAAGATGAAACTAACATCTTATACCACTTGATCTTTGATAAGCCAACAATATCATACACTGGGGAAAACAATCCCTATTTAATAAATGGTGCTGGGAAAATTGGATAACTACATGTAAAAGACTGGACATACACCTCTTACCACTTACAAAAATCAATTCAAGATGGATGAAAGATATACATCAGAGACATGAAACAATAAAAATCCTTAAAGAAAGTGTAGGAAAAACACTTGAAGATATTGGCGTTGGAAAGATTTTATGTGTACTTCCATGGCAATTGCAACAATAACAACACCATTTATTAAATACAACTGGATTCTGTACATTGAAAGGGCTCACCAAATGCCTCAGAAAATGGACCCGCAATAATAAACTCAAGGAAACATCCTAGTAAAACTATTAGACTTTAAAAATGAAAACTGACTAAGGTTTCCAGGCAAAATGATCAAGTAACTCTAGGCCAAAAGATCAGATAACTAAGGCCAAGAGAATTAACTGAATTTTGTAAAAGGAACACAAAGCAATATAATGGAATTGTATGTTTCTAAACACTCAAGGAAATAAAGTATAAATAATTAGAAAGATTTAAACATGGAAAGAATTACAAGGAACACTTGTCTATGAGCCCAGATCAATCTTCTATATCAAGGTTCAACAAATTTTACAGCATCAAGTAACACAGTAATCTGTTTAAAACTACAGGAGATACAAGGAGATTTCAACAGAAACATAGTAATAGGAGAGATAAGAACTACTCTCAATACAAGATCAATTGAACAAAACATAAAAACTGAATGCAATCAATATAGATCTTATGTATCAAATGCTACACTCTGAAAATAAAAAAATACATATTCTCATATGCCCATGGAACAGTTACAAAAATTGATTAAACAAGTATATCAAGAAAAACCCCCAAATACTTTAATTTCCATAAAGTAGAAAAATTGTAAACCACATTCTTTGATCACAAAGCAAAAACATCAGAATTTACTAAAAGAAACAAAAATAAGAAAAGCATTTTCATGTGGACACTTAAAAGCCTTGTATTAACTCCTCGTTGAGTTAAAAAGACAGAATTTGTTAAAAATGACAATGAAAATATTGCATGTCAGAATCTACAGGATTCATTGAAAATAATGGTTGAAAGATAATTCACTCTACTTAACACTTATCAAAAAAAAAAAAAAAAAAAGACAAAAGATAAATGAATTAAGTTCTTCACTCAAAAAATCTAGAAGAACCATGAAGTACAAAGAGTAAATACCGTATATACTCGAGTTTTTCAGCGAAAAAACTCAGCTTATACTCGAGTATATATGGTAAAAGCAGAAATTAATATTAGGATAGAGAAATAGGGGCAATAAATTAAAATCCTGCTGGTTTGAAAAATTCAAATAGATAACACACTAGCTAGAGAAAAAAAGGGAGAGGGCACAAATATATAAGAAATGATGAGATAAACCACCAATAAACAGAAATTCAAAAAATTTTAAGATGTCTTCCTTACAGACCTTTAAACAAACAAAAAACCCCCCCCTGAAATTAGAATTAGAAAGCCTAATCAAAGCAATTTCTGTAGAGAAAAATTATCAAGGAACTTCCCCCATAAAAATGCACCAGTTCCAGATATGCACAATCTGTAAAAGAAAAATATTACAATAGCTTTGAAAGACACAAAAGTAGATTTGAACAACGCAAAGACATTGCTTGTCCTTGGATACAACTCAACATTATAAAGACTTCAGTTCTCCCCAAGTTGATTTATAAACCTAATGCAATCTCAGCAAGCTTTTTTATGGAGCTACTTTTGAACCTACTGTTTTTATTTACATATGCCTTAGACATTCAAAAGACAATTAACAAAAGTAGGAAAAAACAAAAAATGGACTAGAAACAAAGAAATCAACTACATTTCAAAAGAATAACTTCAGTATATTGAAGAGGGAAAAAGTCTTTTGAACAAAGTATTTTGACTATATATGTTCAGACTAAAAATAACTAAATTCTGAACCATTGTTAGTCTGTTTTGTTAAACTATGGTAGTACCACATAATTCTGAAAAAAATACCGAGAGCCAGTATTCCCTTCTCTCAGAGCAAAGAAATACAAAAATAAAAAGTAGAACAGAGAATCTTATGATACTGGATTGTAACTGTAGGTTCCATATGAACTATTGGTGAGAGATAGAGACCCAGTGACATAATGTGTATGGAGGATATGTATAGACACATACATATGCTTCCTGGCTCTGTCCATAAAGGGGACCTAAAAATAATGAAACTCTAATAAGAAATGAGAATACTTTGCACCCAGAGTCTATCCCCAAAATGCTATATTCCACTAAAAGGAACCAGGCATCCTTGGAGAAATGGCTAATTCAAGGTTGGAGCAGAGAAAGCATAAAATAAGCTTGTGCCAGATAGAAAGTAAAGAAGGGCTCAAAGAATGATGAGGAAAGGTGAAAAGAACATAGAAGGGACTCCCTCTGGCCAGAATAATCTGAGCATAAAAATACATTAAAAGATTATAATTCACTGAATAGCAATCCTTGAGTCCATACTCATACAAATAAAAAAAAAAATGGGTGAAAAGAAAAAAATTCTTCTTTACAGTAGAACTAATGATGTAGAAGGATCAAGTGAATTAGGGGGAAAATATCACTATTTCACCAACAGTAATAATTAATATGAGCAAAAATAGTCACTGGATGATAAAACTAGTATATGAAAGGTTGAAGAATGGCTACCTAGTTTAAAAGTATTTCTCTAAAAAATATTAATTATAAGGCAAAAAACAGTGACTTTCCAATTTAGAACCCTGACAGACATTACTTCAGTGATCAAAGACATCATTAGTAATGAGACAAACTGTTATCACATGCGTCCAGATGTGACACACTGAGAAGACACATCATCATTTTTGAGGTAGTCCTGCTAAAAATGCAAAATCTCAGTCTAATCATAAGGAAATACAGACCAACTTAAACTGAGAAACATTCTATAAAATAAAAGGCCTGTAAAAAAAATCAGAGTAAGACTGAAGAACTTTGACAAAGGAGCCTAAAGAGACATAATACCTAAGTGCAACACATAATCTTGTACTGGACTCTAGACATTGATTTTGGCTATAAAAACCATAATTAAGCCAACAAACAAAATACAGTCTTCACATTAGATAGTAGTATCAATGCAAATATCCTGATTTCAGTAATTATATGATGGTAATTCTAATGCTCTTATCTTAGGAAACACTGAAGTATTTGGGTGCAAAGAGATACACAATGAAAGCTGCTTACTTTGCAAGGGCATTAGAAAAACAGTGAGTTTATACTTAAATATTAAAATGTTAACAATTAGAGAATCTGAGAGAATAGTATACTTTGTATTATTCTCAGTACTCTTAAGTCTAAAATTATTTCATAATAAAAATACTTTTGTCAATTTATTTCACTAATATATTCCTTTATATTAAGTGCAAGAGTTCCATATAATAAAAAATCTGTCTGAATAATTCTAAAAACATTCTTTCATTAATACTGAAATTCTAAATGGTAACAAAGAACAGTTCATTTGGCAGCTTGTTTTGAGCAATACACAAATATATCTCACAATCAAAATGTTATATTCAAGGTAATATAATGCTATAAGGCTTCACAGGAAAATATTGTATAAAAAGGAAAAACAACTAGTCTTACTATATTTTCTCAGTTTAGAAAAGAAGTCAAAATTACTATATTACATAATTTCTATCAGTACCTTGTGTTGCTAGAATAATCCCACATAGCCACATCTAGGAGACTTCGAACCCAGGTCTTGGAGGGCTCTTTGAGAAATTTTTGCTGGTAAATCCCAACTACAAGGTCCTCTACAGTGAGAAGTTCTAGATCTTGCCTGATTTCTTCCAATAGTAAACAGAAACACACACATGAATAGTAAATTTAGGGATGTAGGACATATATATCAAACTGGAAATAAATGTAGATGTTATAATGTACTTCTGCAGTGACCCTGAGTTTTACCTACCTGATGTCTTTGCCATGTGTTTCAAACACCAGTTCACTCTGGCTCTATCATCAGACTGCAGAAGAAAAAAAAATTACTTTTGTTTTCTTGTGTTTGCAAGTAATATAAAAATTTCTTGTATTAATTAACGTTCTCCCTCTAAAATGGGGCTGGGGATATAGGGGGTACAGGAGACTGAAAACTTTGTGAACTAATAACTATAAAAATAAATTGATGTACACTTGAAAAGACCACTGTTATTACACTGTTAATACCACTTACATTTACTCATATACAGCAATATTAACATACTTCGAGAAGTGAGACCTAGGGAAGTGAATGAAGGAATCAATGTTCAAAAAAAGACTAGGTAATCTGCTCATTGTTACAATAAGTAGCAAGGTTAATTATAACCTAATTCTTATGCCTACCTTAGAAAAATTTGGACAAAATAAAGAATATAGTCTCTCTAAATATTACAAAAGAAGTAGAAGGAGCTTCATGAGGGTAAAATGATATTGCAGATATTTCAGAGTGGGGAATTCAAAAAACACTAAATTTATCAAACTAAAGATATTCAGCTTTTATAATCTTCAAAATCCTTCCAAAATCAGAAAAAAATTTTTTAAAGGCATCATACCTAATTACATTAAAAAATAATTCATCTTTTTTTTTTTTTTTTTTTTTTTTTTTTGCTATTTTTGGCCAGGGCCGGGGCTGGGTTTGAACCCACCACCTCCAGTATATGAGGCCGATGCCCTACTCCTTGGAGCCACAGGCACCACCCAACAATTCATCTTTTGATGATCTTTTAGCACAGTGGTTCTCAACCTTCCTAATGCCATGGCCCTTTAATACAGTTTCTGTGGGTCACGACCCATAGGTTGAGAACCACTGTTTTAGCATCTAAATGGACCCCTTAAGAGAATTTAACTTGAAATTACCTTGCAGTAAATAGGTGGCCAATTCCCTGGGTATGGATGAATAAATCTATAAAGGTTTTGTAACACAGCTGCTTGGTCATGCCCATATTCAAAGTTTGAAATAGGAATCTTGTGACTAGAATCACCTGAATAAAAAGAAGATAAAGTTCAAATTTTGAGCAAGAAAAATGTTACAAGGTAGGTATAGAAGTAGAGTAATGGCTAACTCATACTGTACTATGCCTGGTTATGGTTAGGTACTTTACATATTTTGATCCACAATCTTACAGCCATTCTTTGTGATACATACACAGTAAAGACAACTGAGAATCACATAAATTAGTAATAGTTGGTGAAAAGTTAAATTATTATTCAAACTCAGGTTTATTAAGTGAGCAGCTGCCGTGTTTTCACTATTCCCATGCTGCTTTTCATATGTTTTATTAATAAACCTTAAGAATTTACTAGTAATGACTGCTTTTGAAAAGGTTATATGCTGAAAACTTCCACTTCCAATGGAAAAAAGGGGTCAAGTAATTCAGACCAACTCTCTCATAAAAAAATAAAAAAAAGCTTGAGGGTATTATAAGCACACAGGACAGTAAGGAATTATTGGTCAAAATGCAAGAGACTACTGAAATCCAGACAAGACAGACCAGTTTTGGGGGAATTTTTCCCCTGGGTCATTTGCCAATTCCATTTGAAGAAGACCAATGGCTGAGCAGGTGCTTTTGGTAGTTTTGGGGGCCTGAAAGAAGCAAACATAAATCCTCTCTGGAGAAAAAACACATCATCGGAAGCCTCAAATTACTTTAAAATCATTTCCCCTCCAAATGCTGTATGAACAAGGTACACACAAAAAAGAAGAATGAGAATCAAAATAAAGTAAATAAAGATACCAGTAAGCAGATTTTTAAATAATTATGCTTACCATACATACTCGAGTATAAGCCGAGTTTTTTTCGGCACAAAATTTGTGCCGAGTTCGGGTTTTTCGGCACAAAACTTGTGCTGAAAAAACTCGGCTTATACTCGAGTATATACAGTATATCTGAAATCAAATTACAAATTTTAGCATAAAATTAGAAACTATAAAAAAAGATGAAGTCTTATGATGACTAGGGAAAACTAAACAAATGAAAACACTTGCTTGAAAATCCTACAGAGATAAAAATGCAGTAAGGAATTATAGGCCCAAAATCTTGAAAAGAAAAATCCTAGACAGTTGAATCTGTCATGCGATTTGTTTTTCCCCAAGGGTATTTAACAATTCTAGAAAAGGAGATTTGGAGGCTGAGAAACTGGACAGAGTTTTTAGCATACCCAGAGCTGGTAAGAATTAAAAATGTTATTTCAGCATTATTTCTGTAAATAAAAAATTTACAATTAAAAAAATATTCTGTTGTCTTCTGCCTTCTATTGTTTATGCTATGGAGTCAATGGTAAATTTTACTGATAATCCTTTGGTGGTAATCTGTCCAGCATAACCCCTTCTCTACTAAAGATCAACTAGACATAGATTAACCCTTATAAAGCCTAAAGCCACTTTTAAATTACCTTAATCCCTAAAATGAATTAAAGCAATCTGAGATATCAATGACTCCATCCTTTTGTAAACATCCACATGTAATCATAAATCTTCTTTGGAGAGAAACGAGTTTTTATATATACTGTTTGGCACTCATTTAAAAGTTACCTAGATATATGAAGAGATCTGATAACTTGCTTGAACATTAAGGTAAACAAAAGACTATACTCCTATACTCAAACTCAATGCTGGGCATGGTGTTTTATGCCTGTAAATCTTAGCACCTCAAGAGGCTGAGGCAGGAAGATTGCTTGAGTCCAGGAGTCTGAGACCAACTGGGCAACAGCAAGATGCCACCTCTATAAATTCTTACAAATTAGCTGGATTTGGTGGTATACTCCTATAGTCCAGTCTCAGCTGCATGGGAAGCTTAGGCAGGACGACTGCGTGAGCCCAGGAGTTTGAGGTTGCAGCTAGGTAGGATGATACCACTCCAGCCCACTCAAATAGAACAAGATAGTGATTAAAAATTAATCAATTCCAAAGGGAAATTCTATGACAGAATTATCAGATGTAAGACCTTAGAGTAACTAAGCTTAACATGTTCAGGGCAATTTAAGACAATATTCAGTATTTCTGTAGAACTAAAAAACATTCAAAACCTATACCCCAATCCATTTTATTATGGCAAAATAAATTTAAAAGTAAAATTAAATAAGGCTAGTCTCAGTCTTTAACAAAATTGCAAAAACGATGAAACAAAATAGCACCAAGCCAGACTCAGGTTATTTAAGATATACAGAGAGTTCTAAAAAAAAGTACCTATATACTCGGAGTGTAACCCGAGTTTTTGTGCTGAAAATTTGTGCCAAAAAACCTGAACTGGGCTTATACTCGGGTCATACAGGTTATTTGATTCGGTGCGCGCGCACCTAATCAAATGCACGTAGTCTCCAGTCGTCTTCTGCCGTCTGCTTGAGGTGGAGGGTGCTTCAGCTCAGTCCACAAGTCGCAGCTGAGCTGAAGAGGTAGGCGGCTGAACTGAACTGTATTCCACTGAACTATTT
>CAUYPK010114935.1:0-47120 GCA_963574355.1 Loris lydekkerianus
AAAAAGAAAAGCCCGGGACCAGATGGCTTCACGTCAGAATTGTACCAAACCTTTAAAGAGGATCTAGAACCTACATTACTCAAGCTGTTCCAAAATGTAGAAAAAGAAGGAAGACTACCCAATACATTCTATGAAGCAAACATCACCCTGATCCCCAAACCAGAGAAAGACCCAACAAGAAAACAAAATTATAGACCAATATCACTAATGAATATAGATGCAAAAATATTCAACAAGATCCTAACAAATAGAATCCAGCAACACATCAAACATATTATATATCATGACCAAGTTGGTTTTATCCCAGGGTCTCAAGGCTGGTTCAATATACGTAAATTTATAAGTATAATTCGGCACATAAACAAATTAAAAAACAAAGACTTATGATTCTCTCAAATGATGCAAAAAAACTTTTGATAATATTCAGCATCCCTTCATGATCAGAACACTTAAGAAAATTGGTATAGAAGGAACATTTCTTAAACTGATAGAGGCCATCTACAGCAAACTCACAGCCAATATCGTATTGAATGCAGTTAAATTGAAATCATTTCCACTAAGATCAGGAACCAGACAAGGCTGTCCATTGTCTCCACTGCTCTTTAACATTGTAATGGAAGTTTTAGCCACCGAAGTTAGGGAAGAAAAGGCTATCAAGGGTATCCATATAAGGTCAGAAGTGATCAAACTTTCGTTCTTCACAGATGATATGATTGTATATCTGGAAAACACCAGGGATTCTACTACAAACTCTTAGAAGTGATCAAGGAATACAGCAGTGTCTCAGGTTACAAAATCAACATTCCTAAATTGGTAATCTTTATATATACCAACAATAGTCAAGTTGAAAAAACAGTTAAGGACTCTATTCCTTTCAAAGTAGTGCCAAAGAAGATGAAATATTTGTGAGTTTATCTAACAAAGGACGTGAAAGATTTCTACAAAGCGAACTATGAAACTCTAAGAAACGAAATAGCTGAAAATGTTAACAAATGGAAAAACCATTTGTTTTACCATGCTCATGGCTGGGAAGAATCAACATCATTAAAATGTCCATACTACCGAAAGCAATATATAATTTTAACACAATTCCTATTAAAGCTCCAGTGTCATACTTTAAAGATCTTGAAAACATAATACTTCATTTTATATGATATCAGAAAAAAACCTTGAATAGCCAAGACATTACTGAGAAATAAAAACAAAGCAGGAGGAATCATGCTATCAGACCTCAGACTATACTATAAATCGATAGTGATCAAAACAGCATGGTACTGGCACAAAAACAGACAAGTAGATGTCTGGAACAGAATAGAGAACCAAGAGATGAATCCAGCTACTTACCGTTATTTGATCTTTGACAAGCCAATTAAAAACATTCAATGGGGAGAAGATTCCCTACTTAACAAATGATGCTGGGTGAACTGGCTGGCAACCTGTAGAAGACTGAAACTGAACCCACACCTTTCACCATTAACTAACATAAACTCTCACTGGATTAAAGATTTAAACTTAAGACACAAAACTATGAAAATACTAGAAGAGAGTGTGGGGAAAACTTTTGAAGAAATCGGTCTGAGCGAGTATTTTATGAGCAGGACTCCCCAGGCAATGGAAGTAGCTTCAAAAATACACCACTGAGACCTGATCAAACTAAAAAGCTTCTGCACAGCCAAGAACACAGTAAGTGAAGCAAATGGCCCTCAGAATGGGAGAAGATATTTCAGGTTATGTCTCCAACAAAGATTTAATAACCAGAATCCACAGAGAACTCAAGCGTATAAGCAAGAAAAGAACATGTGATCCCATCGCAGGCTGGGCAAGGGACTTGAAGAGAAACTTCTCTGAAGAAGACAGGTGCACAGCCTATTTTACAGACATATGAAAAAATGCTCATCATCTTTAATCATCAGAGAAATGCAAATCATCTAACTCCAGTAAGATTAGCCCATATCACAAAATTCCAAGACCAGAGATGTTGGTGTGCATGTGGAGAAAAGGGAACACTTCTACACTGCTGGTGGGAATGCAAATTAATACATTCCTTTTGGAAAGATGTTTGGAGAACACTTAGAGATCTAAAAATAGATCTGCCATTCAATCCTATAATTCCTTTTCTGGAATACTCAGAAGACCAAAATCATGTTATAACAAAGATATTTGTACCAAAGATATTGCAGCCCAATTCATAATTGCTAAGTCATGGAAAAAGCCCAAGTGCACATCAATGCACAAATGGATTAATAAATCATGGTATATGTACACCATGGAATATTATGTAGTCTTAAAGAAAGATGGAGACTTTACCTCTTTCATGTTCACATGGATGGAGCTGTAACATGTTCTTGTTAGTAAAGTATCTCAAGAATGGAGGAAAAAGTATACAATGTACTTAGCCCTACTATGAAACTAATTTATGGCTTTCACATGAAAGGAGGGAAGGGGAAGGATGGGCGAGGGAGGGTGATTGGCAGGATTACGCCTGCGGTGCATCTTACAAGGGTACATGTGGAACTTAGTAAATGTAGAATGTAAATGTCTTAACACAATTAACTAAGAAAATGCCAGGAAGGCTATGTTAACCAGTGTGATGAAAATGTGTCAAACGGTCTATAAAATCAGTGTATAGTGCTCTATGATCGCATTAATGTACACAGCTGTGATTTAATAATAAAAAATAAAAAATAAAAACAAAAAACCCCCCACAAACATGACACTGAATTTTCTGCCTCCAAACATGACCTCAAAAATCCTACCTTTTAACCAAGGCATAATCAAAATACAAAATATTTCAAATGCACTACCAAGACCAGCTCCTGCAGTGGATTATTACTAAAACACAAACCTATGGTCCACCAGTGGAAGCAACTTCATCATCTGTATCAATTAATGTTTCAGATGCTATCCTCCTGATCAGTTCTGCTTGGAATAAAGCTCTGCCAGAAGCAATATAGAAGTGTTTCAGGAAAGTTGAATTTGTAACAACCCAAGAGCATGTTTTGTCCTCACCAGACAGTCCAACTCGCATGGCAGAATTTGAAGGATTGGATTTTGAAGGTTTTGTTGCAATGGATGATGAGGTGGCAACCTGTAATGAACCTGACATGGAAGCAATTTCCCAAGTGATATTGACCTAAGTGCAGAAGAGTGTAAAAGTGCATGAAACAGCTGATGAAGTGGAAAAAGCAAGTAAGGATGACACAGAAATTGTGGAGATTCCAAAAGGAGAGGATGTCAGGCATTCTTATAAGGCAGTTAAAGTCATTTTCTGGGGAAAAATACACAAGTATGCTGAGTGGTGTAGCCAGCATAGTGCTTTCTCCACTTACCCTTGTAATAAGAAAAGAAACAGACCAAGATTGTGGGGGACCAGCACCTCTAACTGATAGACATTTTTTCAGACAGAATGATTACACCATAGGAAAATAATAAATGTATTGATTTTGTATGATACTATGTATATGATTTTGTATGATATTCTTTAATAAAAGCTTTACAAGAAAGTAAAGTACATGTATATTTCAGTACAGTAGGCCTGGTTCCTTGTGTTGACCATGTCCATATGTTGACCAGTTTGTTACAGTCCCTTGGGTGGTCAACTTACAGAGGTTCTACTGTAATTTATTTTTTATTTTATAAGCTCATAGCTGGAAGAAATGTGCCCCGAGTGCAAAAAAGGTTACGACTTTTGGATTGTAAGGAGAGAATGGTTTGCATGTAAGAAAGATATGAATTGGGGAGGGGGGGGGCAGGAGCAGAATGCTATGTTTGGATGTTTGTCCCCTCCAAACTTCATGGTGAAGTTTGATCACTGGTCTTGGAGGTGGGACCTAATTAGAGGTGTTTAGGTATTAGAGGCAGATTCCTCATGAACAGGTTAATGCCCTCCCTTGGGGATGAGTGATTTCTCACACTATTTGTTCCAGGTTTGTTAAAAGGAGCCTGACATCCCCCTTCCTTGCTTCCTCTCACCCCACATGCCAGTTTCTGCTTCCCTTCACTTCTGCCAAGAAAGGAAACAGCCTGAAGCCCTTATCAGTTAGAGATGCTGGTCCCCCACATCTTATACAATCTGCATAATCATGAGTCAAATAAACCTCTTTTTTTGAAGATTACATAGCTTTAGGTATTCCTTGATAGCAACCCAAACAAACTAAGATGCCTGGCTATTCCAGTTCACGGTCTCAGTTGGCCAGAGCCTGCCCATCAGCTCAGGTTGCTAGGCAGGTGCCAGCCCTGGACAGGACGCCACCCCATCACAGGGCATACTCACCCAACCACCTTCACTCAGACTGGGACAGTCTATGTACACTGAGACACCTAATATGTACAATTTAAGATATGAGAGGTAATAAGAGTACACTGAGAAAACCCATGTGGACATGGGGACAAGGTGCACACTGTGCACAGACAGTGGCCCCAGCTGGGAGTCAGTGTTTTTCTTATCACTGTGATAATGAAATAACAACACTGAGTGAAAGGATTTTATTTGAGGACCTGTCACATGTTATGGAATTAATTGTAACACTGTCATTCATTTGTAAGGTAAATCACAAGACTTTAAAAATTAGCATACACATTATTCTTAGTAAAGCATCACAAGAATGGAGAAATAAGAATCCTATGTACTCAATTCTGATATGAGGACATTTAAGGTCCTAGTACACAGTGGGGGGGGATGGGGACAGCTGAGAAAGGGAAGGAGGGAGGGGGTAGGGGTTCAAACGGTGTGGTACACATTTTGGGGGTAGGACAGAAGTATAAGAGAGTCCTTATCCAACAAAAGCAATCAATGTAACCTAGTTCTGTGTACCCTCAATGAATCCCCAACAACAACAACAAAAAAATTAGCATTTGCATTGAACAGTTATTTTCCATAACACCCACAAATCCCACATCGCCTCCCCACCCTGGACTGACACCAGTGGCAGGGTTCAAATTCCCTCTTCTTTCTTAGAATTCCTTCAATACTGAAGTGTGAGAAGAACTAATTTAGTGGGATAAGCATAACCTTTGGAAGCTGAGTTCAAAGTTCATATCTTATCGCTACTAATCCGCTAACAGTATAATTACAAGCAAGTTACTAGTTAGCCTCCCCGAGTCTCAATTTCCTTATCCATAAAATGGAAATGGCATTGCTAACTGAGGGATGTTGGGAAGATTCAATGAAGCAAGGGCAAAATGTCCAGCACTTGACTATGGTATGTCATAGTCAACAGTTTCCTTCCCATCAAGCTACCCTGCAATCTGTCACCTTGAATTAGTATGGTTACTGGATTCAACTCTCCCAGCATCACAAAGGCTCCCATTCGCCAGTGGTGCTTCTTGAACCTTTGTTCACATTCCCTTGACAGGAGTCAGTTAATGGACCTTGCTAGAGAATAGCTAGTGTGAGTTTCAGGCTCTCTCTGTTTCCTCTCTCACCTCTGTCCCTGCCTGGCTTTTCTCCCTGGAGGGCCAGCATTGCTCCCACCTGCGAGACTGGGGTACTACCTGCGCACTGCAAAGCTCATGTGTAGTCACTAGAAACCCTGAGACAAAGGGCATCTGAGGTGCCTGAGTGGGAACCAAGGGAGACATAAGGCTGTAAGAGAATTGGGGTTTGTAGAATCTTCCATTTCTGACTCAGGGTACAGAGATCCATTTGATAGTGACAGATTTGGAATGGGGATTTTCAAACAAGGGCCCAAGCCTCCTCAGCAGGTGCCTCTGCAGAAATTGCATCCCCGTGCTGTGAGCTCTCTTTAGGCTGACAGAAGTGGCAAAAGGAACAAGGGGTCCAGGTGGGCCCCAGGCTGTGCCGTCTCACAGCTGATAGCACATTGCTGGGAATCCCAGGAGTAAGATACGGCTAGTTGAGGTGGTATTGCTGGCATTACAGAGTTGGCGAAGTTTTTTTTTTTTTTTTTTAACTACATATTTTATTGTGATAATGGAATATTGCAGACAGAAAGAGAAAGGCAGGTGCCCCTGGACAGTCGCTCACCAGCATTGTCACATGAGATACTTAGGAAGGCATTTCCTCCTGGCTCAGTAACAGCAGCTTCCCAGATGGTGCCTGGCTAAGTTTCTCAGGTGAGGAAGCAAGTAACACTTTAGGTCTCTTTGTTTCTTCAACCACCACCCAGCTGACGGGCCCCCATCGGACTGCCCTTCTATGCATTTTGTACTTTTCCCTGGAGCTGTCCTTTGGACTGGACCTCAACAATAGGGCCCAGTTGAGTTGCCCTCAACAGAACCAGACGTTAAACAGAAAACCATCGTACAAACTCAGGAACTAGGAAGCTAAGAAAACCCTCTCTGTGCGACACGTCTAGTGCTCCCTTTAGCCAGTGTTGTTCTGAACATCTCTTATCAATAGTGAAAATCTAACACCCTTCACATACGCAGTTGGAAATTATATGCCTTTCAAATTCTCTTATCATGTGAATTTTTACTTCTTAGCACATTACCAACCTGTAGGATGAACTGTTTAAAAAACTGTCTGTAAATCCATTAACCCAGGGAAACAAAATATACGGTCTGCTATCAGTTGTTACTGGGCAAATTGTGCTCCCAAAGTACTTTTATCTCTGTTCAAAGAGCTTAAAGCTTCAGCACAAACTCGTGATAGGGGACAGTGAGGCCACTGTTATTATTATCTTCATTTTCCCTATAAAGTGTCAAGAAAGAAAGCAATATGCTATAGATCCTAAAGCCTCTCCTTGAACTTGGGCTTGAACCCTTAGACCTCAGGTCAAGAAGCAAGAGGCTGGGACTTACCTTTCTAACTTTTACCACTAAGCCAGCCACTTGCCCCTGAAGTGGACTCTTCTCTGAACTCTATCTGCCCACTTTTGCTACCTCTTATTTACACGTCTGTTTATTGAATCCCACTTTAGAAGAGATGAGAGGCAAAAAAAACTTGGGAAAATATTCATATTATAAGTCATCATTTCCTCCCCAGATAGAAAAAAAAAAATACAGAAAAATTTAGCAGTTCTTTTTTTTTTGAGATGAGTTGAAGTAATGTCCCTGTGTGGCTTGACTGGCAAGAGAAGGGAAATATTCTCCTTTCAGTGGGCACTTCCTCTGCTTTAGGCTGGCAAGAAAAGCTTCAATAACAGGTTGTACAGAGTGTTACTTCAAAGACCTCGAGTTGGCACCTCAGATACGCTTGCCACAGAATGCATCCAAATATGATTCTACTTCCCCCGTCAGTGATGTGTGCAAATGGTGCACACCCCACTAACCACACATACACGCAATGTATGAATTCCCACATTCCTGACCTCTCATTCCAACTCGAGAATATTTTTTCCAGAGCTAAAAAGACATGAATCAAGTTTGTAAAAGGATATGTGTGAAAATGCCAAATAAAAAATGAAAATCAGATGTTTTGAAAGGTTGGGCCTGAATGCTTTGCCAAGATGTTCTGTGCCCTAAAAGCCATCAACTCCTGTGGATGCAGAGGCTATAGTGCATGGCAGGAGGAGGAACACAGTCGTGGTTCTTTACAGTAGTGATGAAATAGCTCGGTCTGCAAAGGAACGACACCTCCGCCTAGTCTTAGAGGTCCAGCATCTAAGCAGCACGAGGCATTTTTCTGATGCTGTACTTTGAGCTGGTGGGACTTTGAGAAAGAAAGAAATGAATCCCCTGAAAGCACAAGTGGGCCTAGGAAAAGAAAAAAACAACAACGTATTTTTTCAGCTTAGTGCATTAATAGACTCACAAAAAGATTTATTGGGAACATGGACTGGTGGAAAGGTAATATTTTACCTCATGATTTTTAGTTTGGTAAGTTCCTGATGTGAATTCCTGTGTTCTCAGCTAGCTTCTCGTCAACAGAATTAATGTGTTCTCTGCCATTCCAGTCATAGCACAGCCTTGATCACCATGTGGAGTGAACTTGGCCACCTTCTCTGAAAGTTGCTATGCAGGGACAGGGTGGCTTTTCCAACAAGATGACTGCCAGTCCTGGGAGTGCTTTGTTGATAGTGGCCTGGCAGGTTTCATTTCATGTATGCCACTTCCTCTGAGTCCCTGTATTGGGTAAAATTTAGGAACTCTATTATGTACTGATAGGAGCTCAAGAACATGGATGAAGCATTTTTCAGAAGTAAAATTTAGGAAGTCAGGAAGAAACAACAGGGAGGAAAAATTTAAACATTTATTGGACCCCTACTAAGTGGTGGGCCTTCGCCAGACCCTGGAAATACAATGGTGAATTTACTATAAAACAAGATATTATGCCACACACTATATAAACTTTTCTCTAAATCTTGAACTGAATGTTGAATCTTTAACAAGGACCATGTCCATATCCTGTAATCTATCATTGTTTTTTTATTTGAATGAGGTGTAAGGGTCCTGCCCCAAGAGTAGCATCCATTGAGACCTGTGGAAACTGGTGGTGGTCAACTGAAGAAATAGAAAGTTAGGAGTGACAGTAAAGAAAGACAAGAGACATGGAGTAGAATTAAAAGTGAGAGCTCAGGAGTCCATTGCCTGTTGTGGGATTCCGGCAATGGCTCAGAGTGTTTGCTCCACTCTGATTTTATTGAAGTCTATTTGCCCAGAGGGTAAGATGAGGGAGGGAAGAAAGACATCAGCAGTTTCTGGGATAGATCAGTTCCTATTGTTATTATTAACCTTAAGGGTGGCCTTCAGAAATCTGAAAATATGAGCCTTGTACTGGGAGAGCCTCCTGCTTGAGGTCACAGACACAGATTTCTAGGGAGGTGTTAAATTCCCCTAGTTCTCTGTGCGGTAAAATGCCACCAGCGTTTATCTCCTCCAAGGGATCTGTGGGAGGGAGGCATTTTCCTCCCAAAACCACCACAGAGGATTTTCCTCTGCAATAAGGGACATAAGCTCTTCTGCTCATATCTCAGAGCTCGAGCTACTGCCTTGGTCTCTGCCCCAGGCAAATGCAAATCTCCACAATGGGTATCTGCTTTGCCTGTTTAATGGGCAGGAAAGTCCCTAGAAGATGTATCTTCTCCTAAGACATTGTCATAACCTTTTCTATGACCGTTATTCTCCTCAGAGTGCTCCCAGACCCAGCATGGTGTTTGCCAGCTGTATCCCCAACAGGCTAGAATTTCAGAAAAGGCAAGAAGCTTGCTAGCAATGGGTAGCTTAAATGTAAACTTGCTGGGTTTTCTTTGTTCTGACTCACTCAGCTTACTTTTTAGTTTTCCTCGTTTTCTGGGGGTGTTTCCTTTGCCAAGAATGGGGTCTCCAGTCCCCATTCTCCCAGCATCGAGGCATTATGGTTATTCAAGGGAAAGACAGATTTGAACGGTGTCATGGAATGGAAAATGTGACAGGTAGCTAGAACAATATGCTACCACATACATACATAACACTTCTCTAAGGAATGGCGGTGTTGACAGATAGTAAATGATGATATGCATGTTAATGATTTTTGCATGGCTGAGATTAAAGAAGAAATCATGACTTCTGTAAATAGGGGAACATGAAATTGAAAACAATTGATACCTCACAGAAGGCTCCATCTCTACTTTCTGACATTCCTAGAATTATAATACCAAATATTCACAAGTCTAGATCTGCCCAGTAAAATACCTGTGTGATGTGATTTCTATGAGAAATATTGTGCCTGCAATATATAATAAAACTCTTCAAATGGCTTTTAGAACTGCCTTTACCCATATTTATTCTTATGGATACTGAGACAGTCCTAAAAAAGACATTATCCATCCAGTTTTCCCAATCATCGCTTTGTCATTACATCTGGCATTAGAGATCAGCGTGTAGCATCCTTTGAAGCTTGACCTTGGAAACAGTAGTAGTAGAGCACTAAGAGGAAACATCCTATTGGGCAAAACACTAAAAATGTATCCAAATTTCTTCATTTGGTTAATAAAAAAAGTTAACAGTCAAAATGTCTGGATAATGCCTAACTCTTAGCCCTTGGGCTCCAGCTTAAAGAAGTTACAAAAATTCCCGATGTCTTTAGATAGTTGTTTTATTGCCTCCGTTTACAAGTTCAGAGAAATTAAGTGACTTACTCAGGAGTTGTAAAGGAGAACAAGTCTCACACAGAGAAGCATTGCTTAGTTGTCTTAACTTTTTGTTACTCTGTCTGTCCTTTTCTGAAATCCATCCTGAGATTTCCTTGATATGATCTCTCAAATTATGCAGGAAATTCTGTTTGAGTGTGGGAGCAAAGGCAGGATGTCCAGCATTTCTGTAGCATCGGGGGTCAATATGTACAAAATGTACCCACTACACACAAATGAGCAGAACTAAAAGGGCTTTACAATGCTATACCATATAAGGTATTACAATCACCACGTCTTCATTTCCCAGATGCCATCAAATATAAAACACATCACTGATTAGATAACTTTAGGGAAAAAAATAATTTCTACCATAAAAGCACATACCAATCCTAAGACATACTCCATTGTAAGAAATGTGAAAATATGGAGATCATATCCATTAGAATTAGAATGACCATTATATCTTCCCTACGAAAACATACATTCTTTTCAAGACACTCAATTTCCAGAGCAAATAATCTATAAACCTCTCTGTAACTAACATTATTGCATCTCTGAAAAACATTTGAAATGATAGGAATAAAGTAAAAGGGGTCAGTTGCTGGTATTTAGAGCTCCTCAGAAGGGGGAATTACCTGACTCTACAAGTGTGAAAGTAAAATTTGGTTCATCAGCTTTCAGCATACAGTGTGAGGAAAATTATGATTCCTTCCAACTCAAAATTCTATCATTCTATTGAAATTAAGAATAAAGTAAAAATGCTCCAGTTGACATATTGAATCTATTATAGAACCAATAGCAGTGCTTACTGATGCTGTAGTACATCCCAAGAAATAAAGACATGCATTAGTCCATAAGCAAATGCAACTGAAGTGGGAGAGGGTAGCTCCTGGCAACTAAATCTCTTTTTCCCAATCCTTTATTTTTAGTCAAATCATTCTACAAAGCCAACAGGCTTTTCTACTTAGTAACCCCTAAGAATTTTAAGGACTTGCCTGGAGTTTATAGAGGCATCATTTGCCACAATTGATCACTTCTACGATGAATTCATTTTAACCTCGAAAATACCAGGATTTTATTAATCTAAACTGCCGATTGTCTTTACAAAATCACATTCAAAGCCTGACAATGAAAACAACAACAAAAATGAATCATAATATACGCAAGTTGTGGAACCGTTAGAGCAATCTGGAGATGAACTTGGGGGAGAACTTGGTGTACCCACCACCTGAGAAGTAATGAGGTAAGCAGGCTGCTTGAAAGCTGAGCTCTGAAAAGCACATGTGCTCCCCTCCAGCCTTTGGGGACTTGGGCCAGCAAAAATGACAAGTTCTTTGCTCTCCTCCTCCATGGAGATGTTAACTCTGACCTTAGAATTACAAACTCAGAGCCCTGGCTGAATATTGGCTGTGGTTCCTGGAAGAAAATAAAAGAGTGATTTGCTTCTATTTGAAAGTTAATAGCATGCTGAAAACATGCAGATTGCCTTACTGCTGAGGAAGATTGTTATGAGGTGGACAGAGAGAAATGAAAGGAGAGAGAAGGAAAACAGCTTTGCGGCATTCTAATGCGTATCTCACCTGTAACTCTACCCCAGGGCCCCTCACATGCGCTGGGGTGCTGAAAGGATGTTCTAATTACCTAATGTGGAAGGCCTTGCCATTGTCCTTGGCCTTCTTCTTTTTTTTTTTTTTTCCGAATGATCTAGAGAAATACTTTAATTTTGCAACATTTTCTATGTTTTTTATCTTTTGTTTTCACAGATCCAATATTCTAATTTCTTGGAGATAAATCTATGTAAGTTCTTACTGTTTGTGGGGTCAGGTGAAAGAAATATCTCTTTCATACTTTTCTTATTTAATTTCATTTTTTTTATTAAATCATAGCTGTGTCCATTGATATGATCATGGGGCATCATACACTAGCTTCATAGACTGTTTGACTCATTTTCATCACAATGGTAACATAGCCTTCCTGGCATTTTCTTAGTTACTGTGCCAAGACATTTGGCCTTCTTATCGGAGACTCTCAGGTGCAAACCAGAGAGCTGTCAGGTAACAAGAGTGGAACAGCCAGCAGAAGGCAGCATGGAAATGAAGGTAACTTGGGCCTGTCATCTAAAATTACAGGGAACAGGGACAAAAGTCAAATCACATGTTATTGTTTCCTTGCCGTTGCTGAGTGCAACCAGGCATATGGAAAGCTTGAATTCTCACTAGCCAAAACAGAAAAGAAGGAAAAAATATGATGCCATAAGAAAAAAACCCAATCTTCTTTTTCTTTGTAGGTTTTTAGTAAAACCTATAAGAGACCCACCTTGGGCACTTAGATTGAGAATCTTTGTTTAACATCCTGCCAGCCAGAGAAACTTTGTTCTAGAAGACTGGTAGCTTCTGGCTTAAAATGTTTCTGGAAAAGTCAGGTTTTTCTTAATTTTCTCATGCCTGTGTTTCTTCTTTTCTCCTGGCCGGTTACTTTCAGGGGCACATACAGGCCAAAGCAGGGGGTTCGGGGTTTGGAGACCTAAGGTTTTTCCTTCCCCATTTCTGTGACACAGAATGAGCCTGCATTTCATGGTGTCAAATAGGGAATCCAAACTTACGATATTTAAGCTTCTTTGCTCTTTCAAAGGTCTGATTCTTTGATTTATTAACCTTCACCTTGATCGCGTCCCTACTGACATCCTTATCCTCTTCTTAAGGATGACTACGCTGGTTTTCTTCTCCCCTCCCAGCCATATAACCCAAAGTATTTTGCTTGCCTTCCCAAAGACTATATCTATGTACTTCAACAACACTCACTGCTCTCCTCTGCCCTTTTCCAGAATTCATCTCAGTGGTGGTGAGAAACATCGAGGAAAAGGGGAAAATATTAATATAAGCCTGGCTGGTGCTGAGGGAAGATACTGTCTTGTGCTTGCAGCACCATTTTAGGCAAAGTCAAGGCTGAGGCCACCTGCAGTGCACTGCGGAGTGGGGGTGGAGAGAGCCCTGGGCTGCCCGTGAGAGGCCAAAGTTGGTCTTAGGCTGACTCTGCTCCTGCTGGCCCTGTAACGGCATCCTCTCATGGAGCTCAGCTCTTCTGTCAGCAGAAGAAAGGGATTGGATCACCCAGATGAGTTTTCTCCCAGCTCCATAGTAAATAATGCTGGGACTATCACAGCTTTTACATCCATGCTTGCTCCAAGTAATCCTATTTCCTGTTTATGTAGTTTGTTTTCATTTCTTCTCATAAATATGTTACAAAATAAATTCTCCTTTTGGAAATCCATCCTAGAGATGTCCTACTTCATTTAAAAATGGTTAACTTTGTATTTAAGTCTTATTTCCCAGTGCGGAACTATCCACTTAGTTGTCTGGCTCCTTCTTCCTTTAACAGGCCATTAATGAACAAGTAAATAAACAACACCAGGCTGACACTGTGCTTTGCCCAATTCTGCATGTACAACCAGGCTCATATTGACTCATTAATAAGTGCAGATTTAATTTATTTTGCATAAAAAAGATTCTGAGAAAAAATATTGGAATCATTGGGTGATAAGAATTGGCCAAATTGAATCAGTGGAAAATATGAATGAATGGAGGCCTTTTTTTGTTTTCAGTTAAATATGAGGGTACAGATGATTAGGTTACATTGTGTATGTTCGTTAGGTAGAGTCCAAGTTGTAGTTGTACCGCTTACCCAGGAAGTGTGCCATATACCCCTACATTGTGCCTGTTAGTTGAGAGGTTAACAATCCCCCTGTCTCCTCCTCCCTCAGCCCCACTTGAGTTTAGTTGAGTTTTTTTCTTGTGTGGGTATGCATTTGTTCACCTACTGGTTTCATATTAGAATGGACTACATTGGAGACTTGCTTTTCCATTCTTCTGATACTTTATTAAGTAGAAAGGCAGTTGACTTAGAATAGGTTTTATTTTCTAGGAATGACAGTAAGTATTAAGTATGTGCTATGTGTCAGACATGATTCTAAGTGTTTTTTAATGTATAATATTTAGTGATGGCTAAGGTAGGACAGGTGACTAAAAAGTGCTAAGTAGGAGGACTCTTTAAATATATTTTATTAATACAATGACTCCACTTGAAGTGCTAGTCTTTGCTAAAGGATGACAAACTCACATGCCTCCAGAGTCTGGGCCATTCTCATGAATAAGGGATGACATCTGAGTCTGATACAATAGCAAATAAAGGGTAGTGTGGAGAGCTGAACATCGCTTTGCTAGAATGTGGGTGTGTTGAACCTAAACGTGTGATGTTTTCTTCAGCAAGACCCAGAAGTGCTGATATGTATGTGGTGTCTCTTCTTGTTTCTACAATGTACTGGGCAAGCCAAACGTGATACACCAGAGAAAAAGATGCACCTCCCTGGCCCCCAGCTCATGCCCTTTTCCCTCACTGTTCCTTTGTGTATATCACATATTGCTGTCCTGCCATGGGTAATGTCTCAGTATGTGCAGAGGGAGGCCCCAGCTTTGGAATGTCTCATATAGGAGCATAGTAGTCACTCTCGCTATGAAATCCTTTTCTTCATTGCTGCCAGAACCTCCCATTACTGAGCAGGTCAGTTATTCCCTCTTCTCTGTTTCTTCCCTACTGCACCATGGCCAGCAATGGCAGAAGGTTGACAGGCTGCCCTTGAAGATGCAGATTCTTCATCGCTGGATGGCTTCCTAAAGCTAAAGGTCTTAGCAATCAGTGCCATGTGTCAAGGACCTGCTAAGCTACCCTGCCATCATCCTTCATGACTTCTTCCTTAGAGCTATTTGCAGAAGACTTGAATGCACCTGAGTCTTGCAGGAACTATGCATACCTCAGTCCCTTGTCCAGTGACCTGGGATCCTATCACAAGAACCAAGGATTTCCATTTCCTCCCTCTCAGAACTCTCAATTTAGTTTTCATCCCCACTGTTTGAGACAGACATGTTCAAGTGTGTTATAGACAGTGAAAAGGTTCTGGGGTGAGACGGGGTTGATGCAGTCCCATCTCTCTGTAACTAATATCTAATGCAACACCGTCTTATAGCAGCAATATTAAACCTGGAGGGCAGGCTCTGAAGTACTGTTGTGTATGTACCATCTTGAAGCTAGATGAGAGATGATTAGATATTTCTATACAAGTACCCCTTCGAGGGCAGGGGTCATGTAACCCCACCATTTTCCTTAATGTTAGGGTTATCATGGCTGACAGAACTCAGAAAAACACTTTACTTATGTTTACTAATTTATTATAGAGGATATTAGGAAGAACACAAATGACCAGCCAGATTAAGAGGTGCACAGGGCAGGGTTTGGAAGAGTCCTTAGTGGAGGTGCTCCTATACCTCACACAGTTGGGGTGCACACCACCCTCCTAGAAGGTGGATTATTTAGAATTTTTACAAAGTTTCTATTACACAGGCATAATTGATTAAATAATGGTTTAACTGGTGATTACTTCAATCTCCAAACCTTCTCTCCTCCCCAGACGCTGGGGGTGGGACAGAAAGCTCCAGTCACATGGTTTGTTTTGCTGTTAATGCCAACCCTCAACCTGAAGCTAGCTGGAGGCCCCTTGCTCCACTCCTCCGGTCGTCTCATTAGGACACAGAAAAACACTCCTCACTTAGAGATGTTAAGGATCTTAGAAGCTCCTATGACTGAAGACTAAGACGAAATATTATAACAAAATATATTCCTATCACCCAAATTATAAAGGTATTAGGAATTCTGGGCCACAAACTGGGAAAAGAAACCAAATATATATTTCTCTTATGTCCTGGCTACTGTATGTATTATCATTTTACAAAAGAGCACACTGCAGTGTAGAGTGGGGATGATTAGACTGCTACTGGGTTGGTGATTGTAAAACCAGAAGAAAGAAGCAATACAACAGAACCTAAAAGAAGGAAGGGGAGGTCTGGGTTAGAATTCACGTTGTCAGTAACTAAAGCAGGGATAACACCCAGTCGTTAAAAATGATTCTCAACCAAAGCTGAAGAACCACAGCTTAGAAAATGTAAACAGAAATATGTTGTCGAAATGAGAAAAGGACATCTAAATGAGAAGTGAGGTGAAGGAATGTCTTACCTTTAAAATGTTTTCTTTTTGGCTCTTTATTAAATGTGTAATAAAATAAAATAACAAGTCTTAGAGCATTTTTCTTTTAAGATCCTTCATTCTTGGAGTGTGCTGTATAATCAAAAACATTTTAATTTGGTTTTAAAAAATACTTTCTCCAGCAAGAAAAGGGAAACTATTATTAAAAGGTAGGAGTTGGTTTCCAATTGCATTTATTAAATTGGAGCTGTCTTTCAGGGTACCCGCAGGCTCTTGATTCCAGACAGAACCTGAATACTTTTAAGCTTCCATCTAGAACAGTGATTTTCAACCAGTGCGTGGTAGCCCACTGTTGTGCCATGAGAGGCTCTTAGGTGTGCTGTGGAAATTTTTAAAGATTATTAATTATTTTTGAAAGAAGTTCAAAGCACAGAAGTTCAAAGCTTTTTACTTTTTTTTTTTTAAATTGGTCAACAGAATTTAAGTTTAAGTATAGGTTCAAGTGTACTATGAGATTAAAAACAAGGTGAAAAACAGTGGTCTAGAACCTTATAGGCCAAAACAAAAAACGGTGCATTATACCTGAGGCTTCAATTGTAGTGAGTTGGTAATTTTTTAAACAGCTTTATTGAGGTAGAGCTTACAAATCATAAAATTCAGTTCATTGCACATGTACAATTAAAAAATTCCTAGTAAATTTATAGAGAGTTGTGCAATATACCCTCACATTCCAGGTTTAGAACATTTCTAACAACTCCAAAAGTTATCGCATGCTTATTTGCAGTCAGTGACAGATCCTATTCCTAGCCAAGGCAACTACTGTTTTCTTCCTCTATAGATTTGCATTTTCTAGAAATTTCATTTAAATGGAATAATACAGTATGTAGTTTTTTGAGTCTTCATTCTTTTGCTTTGCATAATATTTTTGAGGTTTGTCAATGAAATGTGTATTAGAAGTTCATTCCTTTTTGTTATCTAAAAGTATTACATAGTTTGCTATGTACACCATACCATATTTTGCTTAATAATTTGGATTGCTTTAGATATAGTTCTTGGTTACTATAATTAAAATTACCGTAAAAATTTGTGCACAGGTTTTCAGATGGACATATGTTTTAATTGCTGTAGATACCTAAGAATAGAATTGGTTGGGTCATGTGGTAAATATACGCCAAAGTTTGTAGAAGTGGCTGCAGCAATTCACACTCTCACCAGGAAGGTATGAAGTTTCCAACTTCTCAGCATCCCTTCCAACACTTGGTATTCTCAAACTATTGGAGTGAGCATATACTGGTGTTTCAATGACATTTGAATTTGTTTAATCTCCTCCTGACTACTGATATTCATCATGTTTTACATTCTACTTACAATTCATATGTTGTCTTTGGTGTAATTCTTTACATCTTTTGGCTCCCTTATAATTAGGCTGTTTATCTTATTATTATAGACTTTGTTTACAAATTTTAGAGACATACGTTTTTATCAGATACATGATTTACACACATTTTTCTAGTGTGTGGTTTATCATTTTCTCCATTTTTTGAAAAGGAGAAGTTTTTAATTTTGAAAAAGTCCACTGTAATTTTTTCTTTAAGATCTTGATTTTGGAGTCACATTAGTAATCATAGTAACAAAGATTTTCCTTTAAGTTTTCTTCTAGTCATTTTATAGTTTTTGCTTTTTTTATTTAAATCTATGATCTGGGAGTGGAACCTGTGGCTCAGTGAGTAGGGCACGAGCCCCAATTCTGAGAGTGGCAGGTTTGAATCCAGCCCCCACTAAACTGAAACAAGAAAAAAATAGCCAGGCATTGTGGCAGGCGCCTGTGGTCCCAGCTACTTGGAAGGCTGAGGCAAGAGAATCGCCTAAACCCAAGAGCTGGAGGTTGCTGTCAGCTGTGATGCCATGGCATTCTACTGAGGGTGACAGAGTGAGACTCTGCCTCAAAATAAAAAAAGAAAAAGAAAAAAAATCTATGATCTGTTTTGAGTTGATTTATATATATGATGTGAGGAAGAATCTAAGTTCATTTTTTTACGTATGTATATTCAATTCTCCTGTAACCATTATCAAAAAGAGTATCCTTTCCCTATTGAATCAATGAGTACCTTTTATTGAAAAACATATAACTATAAATGTAATAATTTCTTCCTGATCTTTCTATTCTGATACATAAGTCTACCCTTATTTCAATATCACACTGCCTTTATTAGTGTTACTTTATAGTAAGTTTTAAAATCAGGAAGTGAAAGCCATCTAAATGACTACCTCAAGTCTTCTGTTTATCTTTTCTAGAAATGACTACCTCAAGTCTGCTGTTTATCTTTTATTCAGGTAATTTTACTTTTTGCACCTAGAATTTCCATTTGTTTTAGTTTCTACATCCTATTGAGATTCCCTTGTTTTTTTTTTTTTTAATAGCCTATTTATTTTAGAATAGTTTTAACTTATAGAAAAGTTGTAAGAATAGTATAGAATTCCCATAAATACTGAATTCAATTTTCACTATTGTTAACCTAATATGCACATATTTATCATAACTAATAAATCAGTATGATTATTACTAAATAAAGTCCACACTTTACTCATATTTCTTAATTTTTACCTAATGTCATTTCTCTTTTACAGAATATTACATTTAGTCATTATGTCTTCCTAAGCTTCTTTAAATTATGACAAATTCTCAGAATTTTTGTATTTTTGATGATCTTAACAGGATTTTAAAGAAATAATTAAGTATTTCATACCCTGTTGTTCAATTTGAATTTGTCTGATATTTTTCTCATGGATAAGCTTTAACAATGGGCTTTTAGGAGTT
This sequence comes from Loris lydekkerianus, assembly GCA_963574355.1. Lineage (NCBI taxonomy): Eukaryota > Metazoa > Chordata > Mammalia > Primates > Lorisidae > Loris > Loris lydekkerianus. The sequence goes on from CAUYPK010114935.1 coordinate 18,865, forward strand.
AGACTATGAAGATATATTATTATTCTCATCACAAAATATCCAGGGGACTCACTACAATTTGTCACAGATGATGTTAATTTTAATCACCTGGCTTTGGAAATTTGTGAGGTTTCTCCCCTGAATAATTACTCTTTTTTTCTGCTCCAGTCATTTCTTCAAGAACTCCTGTTTTTTTGTTTTGTTTGCTTGTTTTGATTTTCATTTTCTTTTTTAAATAGAAAATGATATTAAAAACTAAGATCTAGTGCTATTTGTTTTCACATTGTCATTATATTTTCCTTCATTTCTTTGAATGTAGTGATAATAGATATTAGACATCTTTCTTAATGCCAATGTTTGGATCTACTAGATTTCATTTGTGATTTTTTCCTGAATAAGAATAATATTTCCCTGTTTCTTTGAACATCTCAATTGTTTTGTTGTTGAAAACTGTATATTTCAGACAATATAATGTAGCATATATGGATTCTTATTTCCTCTTGTAGAAATCACCTAGATTTAATTTGTAGAATTTGTCTCTTCAGTGGTATGCAGCCATTGTTATCTCTGCTCAGACATTTTACTCTTATGTTTATTTTTCCTCCTGACTTGTACGAGTTGCTCCCTGAGTCTGCATATTATCTCTTGCAATTGGTCAGGCAGTGTTGGAGATGTTGTCCTTTAAAAATTTCATTCTTTTATCATAAGGACATTTGTAATAGACTGTTTATTGCAGCTCAATTCACAATTGCCAAAATATGGAAACAACCTAAATGCCCATGAGTCCAGGAATGGATTAACAAGCTGTGGTATATGTATACCATGGAATATTATTCAGCCACTAAAAAAGATGGAGACTTAGCCAGGCATTGTGGCGGGCACCTATAGTTTCAGCTACTCAGGAGGCTGAGGCAAGAGAATAGCCTAAGCCCAAGAGCTGGAGGTTGCTGTGAGCTGTGATGCCATAGCACTCTACTGAGGGCAACAAAGTGAGACTCTGTCTCAAAAAAAAAGATGGAGACTATGTATCTTTTGTACTAACTTAGATGGAGGTGGAGCACATTCTTCTTAGTAAAACAAGAATGGAGAAGCAAGAATCCAAAGTACTCAATTTTGATATGAAGACAATTGATGACCTAGTACATGTTGGGGGGTAGGGGGATGGGGGAGGAAAGAGAGGGAGTTAAGGGAGCACAAGGTTTGGCACACCTCTTGGGGGAAGAACACATTTATAAGAGGGACTTTGCCTGACAAATGTAATTAGTGTGACCTGGTTCTTTGCACCTTCAGTAAATCTCCAACAACAACAACAACAATAATAAATCCCATCTTTAAGGCATCTACCCTTTTCCAATGCATTTGTGTGCAGTTTAGAAAGTACACTGAAGTTCAGGCTTTTGTGAAGTCAGAAGCAACTAGCTTCTTGCCAGGACTCTCAGGTCTGTACATTTTAACAGTTTCCTAGTTAGAGATGTATGAAGCGCTTATACATCTTTTCTCTGCCTCTCTCTAAGATCTTCTCAAATTTATCACTGGTACACCATTCTCATCAAATGGGACTACAGACTTTGTCTAGCATAGCTGTAGATTTTACCTTTTGTTTTTTGCCAGATGAAGATTTTCCTTTCCTGCTCCAAATGAAGTCAAGAAACTTGGTTTTCATGGATAGCCCCACTCTGATAATACTGTAGCACTCAGTGAGCTGAGTAGAGGTAGAGAAGCAGATGGGTGCAACATCTTTCAAAAAGACTACAGAGCCACTCTGTTCTTACCTGTTGCTCTCTTGCCCCTCTAGGATTTAGTGAAAAATAAATGACACAAGGCACACTGATTAATAGCAGGAAGAGATACAAATTTATTTTAACATGTATATACAGGAACCCTCACAATGAAGATTCAACTCAATTAGGTACAGCAGTTTTCAAAAATGGAGTCTTGAAAGCAGAAAAACAGGTTTAGGGAAGAGGAGAGGAAGAGAATTGACTAGTTAGTAAAGGTGGTCTTTTATGTAAATGAAACCTTATAGGCAGCGTCCCTCAGAGAGAATAGATGGTAAATGCTTCTTTGCAGATTTTTAAAGATTTTTAAAGGTGTCAGACTATCAGTTAATCTTTTCTAGATCAAGAAAGGATAGACCTGACCTTATTAATGCAGATTCTGTATAAATATAAATTTCTACCCACAGAAGACAGATTTGCAGTATTCTATCTGTGAGACTCCTGGCTGCCATTTCAAAATATGTGAAAGGAATATATTTTGGGGTAAAATATTTCTCATTTTCTCCATCACATAGATGTTGTGTGGAAGAACAAGGACTCAAATCCAGGATTAGTGCTTAAATGTTGGTGCTCTTTTAATTCTCTCAGCTGCTTTTTAAAATAGTATAAAGTAGCCTCTAGATACTGCAGGAATCTGGATAGTTTTGCAGATTCTTCTTTTATGGTTTTAGAGAATCAATAAGATATTGTCAAGAGGGAAATAATCCTCTCAAATGCAGGAGGCTATAGAAATTCTCCTTCGAAAGGTTTATAACAGAGTGGTTTCCAATACCACTTTCCTTCCGATTCGCCCTTGCTGTGCTGTTGTCCTTGTTCTCATTAACATTAATATGGAAATTTTCACTAACCTGAGCCATATTCTAGGCTTTGTGCTAAATAGTTCTCACTGAATCTTTCCTTTCCAATTCATGTTGACCCTTACCCACAGGCTACTTTATGATGGGGTTGAATTGTTTAGGTTGTGTAAATTTTATCTCATCAACTAGATCAGGTGGCCTTCCAGTGAAGGAACATATTTTGTTGTGATTAAGGGTAGCTAGTAGTTTGCATTTAATCAATATTTTTGAATGGAGATTCGGATCATTTAATGAATGCCAAGAAGCACTGACCTCATGTAGGAATGATCTGTTCATTATCTTCTTCCTCATATAATGATTCTCTTTTTGTGACATTTTCTCAACCTGAAGATGGAGTCACTTGCCAATAATGAAAACAACAAGGAAGGTAATTGGTAAAAGAAAGGGTGAAAATAGGGTCACAAGTGAACACTTCTGAATTGGAATGGTAAGCAGTTGGGGCTATGATAATAGGAGAGTAGTGCATTGCAAGTGCATTTCTTTTAGAGTAACTGTCCTCCTAAGGGGACAGAAGGAACATTTCAACTAATTGTTTTTTTCGATTAAAAAACAAACTACAAAATAAAGAACTTCTATATAGTCAGTGTACCTTAACTCTGTTTGTGGCTGCATCTGTGAAAAACAGGAACAGTTTTAACTGCTGGGACTTGTCAGTTTTCAGCTTCTTTTTGATCAGATTCTTTAAAACAATGTTCGTCTTAACCATTTTGGTTCTTGAGCATGCACACTACTTAATAGCAGACTTTAATTCTTCCAAGGATCCCATTGCCCAAAATAATTAAAATTGAGCTCTGTTTGCAGGGTAATGTTAATTGGTGGGGTTCAGCTTTGAACTGTCCAGCTCCTATGTGGAAGTGGGCAGGGGACTGTGAGATAGATGCCATAACTGTCATTCAGCAAGGCCAAGGCTTTTGGATTGAACACACTGGAGGACACCTGACAAAGAACAAGATGGTTTCAGCATATCTTTGGAAATAGACCTCAGGCCCACTTAGTCCACACGTCACCATTAAAAAGCAAAGCTATCAGTAAAGCAAGATCAATGATTTTCACCAGTAAATATGAGAATTTAAAAGTCTGTCTGAGAGGCCAAGTCAATTCAAGGAGGACCTGGGACAACTAGATATCTACATGCAAAACAGTGAAGCTAGATTTCTCCCTAGAAGAGATGAAAGAGTAAAAATATATGAGTAATTCTTCATGATCTCGGAGTAGATAACACCAAAATCATAAGAAACAAAGGAAAACAAAGATAAATTGCACCTCATCAAAATAAAATAATTTTGCCCTTCAAAGAACATTTTTGAGAGAGTAAAAAACAACCCAAAGAATGGGAGAAAATATGTACAAATCAAATATCCAATAAGGGACTTTTATCTAGACTAGACATGTACCTAGATATATAAATAATAATTACAACTCAATAGTAAAAGACAAATAACTCAATGCTAAAAAAAGTAAAGGATCCGAACAGAGTATTCTCTTAAGAAGATATACAAATGGTCAAAAAGTACATGCAAAAGACATCTAACAACATTAGCCATCAGGAAAATCCACATATCAAAACCACAGTAAGAAACCACTTCATACAAACTAGGATGGCTATAATCAGAAAGATAAATATCAATAGGTGTTGGTGAAGATGTGGCAAAATTAGAACTCTCATCCATTGCTGATAGAAATGTAAAGTGATATAGCTGTAGCTGCTTTGGAAACATTGTGGCAGTTACTCTAAAGATTAAACATGAAGTAAAATTAAAATCTAGAAATTTCTCCTATCAAGGGAAATGGAAAGACATGACCACCTGAAAATATGTATACAAATGTTCATACTAGTATTGTTTATAGTAGGCAAAAAGTGGAAAAACTCAAATGTCCATCAAATGATGAGCGAATAAATAAAAGGTTATTTATCATACAATGAAATATTACTCATCAATAAAAAGGAATTGAGTCTATAATACATGCTAGAATATTGGTGATCTTGAAAATTTTATGCAAGCAAAAGAAACTAGTCAAAAAAGATCACACATTGTATAACATGGATATTTGAAATAGCCAGAGCAGGTTGATCTGTAGAGATGAAGAGTAGTTCAGTGGCTGCCAAGGGCTGGGTGGGGCTACAGACACTGTAGGGAGTGATTGCTAGTAGGTGTGGAGTTGACAGGGATGATGACAGCATTCTAAAATTAGGTAACTGTGATGACTGAATTGTGGTGAGGGTTGCACAACTCTGTGAATATACTAAAAAGCCACTGAGTTGTACACTTTAAATGCACTGATTGTATTGTAAGCAAATTCAATAATGGTTTTTAAAAATTCTGTTTGACCTCACTAGAATAATTCATAGTAAAAGCTAAACAATGAGCTTAAACAGGAAAATTTATTTTCCTATATTTTATTTCACCAGAACTTGTTTTTAAAAGATTATTTCACATAATTTTTCCTAACCTAATTTTCAGTTATTTCATTTTAAAAATATTCTTAAAAATCATTTCAATTAAAGAATAATTTAAGAAACATATTCAAAAATCAACAATATACAAAAAATATTTTATTTGAGAATTTATTATATTTGTACATTTAATATATTTTATTAAAATAGTAGATTTTATTAAATATTAGTTCATTAAACATTATTTTTATTAATATTATGTTTTATGAATATTAAGTCTAGCTTAAATTAATGAAAATATTAAAATATACATTTCATATTTTAATCTGTGAATATACATATATCATAACATACAAATATAAGTACAGTTCTATTAATATATAAAAATTCATATCTTGAAATAGTTATTTCTGAGATCTCATGCTTTTTTTTTTTTTTTTTTCCTTGCAGTTTTTGGCTGGGGCTGGATTTGAACCCACAACCTCTGGCATATGGGGCCAGCACCCTACTCCTTTGAGCCACAGGTGCTGCTCAATCTCATGCATTTTTTAAAGACATTATTACTACATTGATAGCTAAAGACATAAAATGCTTATTTGAAAGCAAAAGTATTCTGATATGAATTTTTGGCAAGCAGTTTTGTCTTGTAAAATAACAAATACAATTTCTGGAAGTAATAAAACTTAAAAAATTTATTTATTGTTTGGTCATTGTTTTCTATTTCCATCATCTCAAGAACACAGACATTGGGATGGAGATTTCTCCTAAGGTTCTGTCCACCTACACAAAGGCCTTAGCTGGAATTGTCTTATTGCCTTGTAAGCCTTTTAAATCAAGAACTGTCTGTCAAAGTACATTTTACTTTGTGTATGGACCCAGATATAGGCATATAATAGATGTGTAAGTTTTTTTTTTTTTTTAATTAACTCAATTACCCAGCTCTCGTCCTTCAACTACATTCATAATAGCTGGTCACATTTTAAAATAAAGTGGACCTCCTGGAAGGTAATCAAGAAGTATATAGTAAGAGCCTATAAAATACTTTAAAGAGATGGAAACAAAAATGTATGTACAAGGAAATTTATAGTAATAGTAAAAAACTGGAAATTCTTTAAATAGCCATCAATAAAGACTTGAATAAATAATGGAAGAACCATACAATGAAATATTATACTGTCATCTAAATTCATGTTTGTGAATAATTTAATATTTTGAAAATATGACTTCTTAAACATAAATGAAAACTAAAACATTATAAAAATAGTATAAACTGAAATTTGTAAAATATATACAAATAGATTGTAGATAGAAAGGTGCAAAGAAAACAAAAGAATTATATCAAAATGCTACTAAATGTATTATGGTCCTACTGTGAAAATAGGCAGGCTTGTAGAACAGACAGTCTGGAGATAGATGTCCATGTATTAGAAACATTAAAGTTATTTAGGCACATGCGAAATATAAGAGCTTAATTTGAGGATGAAAAAGGATTTTAAAGCATAACTCTAAGCAGAAACCACAAAAGGAAAGATTGACAGATTTGATTACATGAATATTTACAAAGTAAGTCTCTTTCAAAGAAAATTAAAAGAAAAATAGCAAGATGTAAAAAATAACTTAAAATCATAATTAGAAAGGTTAATATTTTTAAAAGAAAAAATCTTAAAAGAAAAATATTAAAAGGACACAAAGGAGTTTCATGACAGAAAAAATAATCTAATAGACACAAATACAAAACTTTCAATATGAACCATGATAGGGTAAATGGGTATCCACTTGTAAGGATTGTAGAGCTGATGAAATACATATTAGTCACAGTTTTCAGCCCTTGAGTCACATGTGGCACATAGCTGCTTATACCTTATAGAAGGGGACACAAGATGCATTAAATGTTCACCCTGGGTTCTTGTCTAAAAGTCCTTTCCAGCAAGAAAGTGGAGCCTGAATCCAGGGCAATGATCTCATTCAGATTCAGATCATCAGTCAGAAATTATAATAAAAGAAATCAAAATATGAAGCAACCAATATGGGTACAATTATTGGAACATGGTACTGGAGATAAAGGGGTCATGCACAGAAGGAATCAGCCCATAGTGATGACGTTGTGTCTTTGGATAAATACTAAGATACGCATGCACAAGTCAGATCCCACGAGTTCTGGAAGAGAAGCCACAAGGGACTGTGTATTAAACAGAGACTTTGAAGGTCACTTTGACTGGGAAAGAATGGAATTTCAAACAGCTAGAGTACAGAGATCTCACTAAATATGCTGACCATTCTGTTGCAGTCCCTCCAAAAATCATGAGAAGTAGAGAAGTAGGCTATTCTAGCCAGGGAGTAAATGCTATTTTAGACACAGCCTAATGAAGCCTAAAAAGTATACTGTAACAGGATAAAAATTATCTTCTAACAAATTAGCTGCCTCATAGAAAAATGCTCAACATTCTAGAGAAAGACAACCAAAATCTAGACTAATCTAGAGAAAAAAAGAACTAGAAACTATAATTATGAAAAATATAACAATAGAAAAGAAAAGTTCCCTAGATAGGTATAACAACAGATTGAATATCGCTGAAGGAAAAATGACTGAACTTGAAAGCAGGCACTAAAAACTATCCAAATGATCCAAATGGAAGCACAGAAAATAAAAACAAACAGAGCTTCGGTGACTTGTAGTACAGTGAACTTCACACAGATAAGTAGAATCCCAGAAGAAGAGAAGGGACAAGGGTGCAGAAAAAAATATTGAAAAATATCACAGGCAAGTTCTTCACAAATATATGAAGACTATAAACTTTCATAACTAAAAAGTCTAGTGAACCCAAAAATAATAGACCCAATGAAAATTGCACCTAGAGGTATCATAGTCCAATTGCTAAAAACGAAAGTAAGAAAAAAATACAGAAAGCAGTCACAGGGAAAGTTATTGCATACTAAAATACAACTTCACATATAGGTGCACAAAAATAACGACTACTAATTTATCTTAGAAATAAAGCAAACCAGAAGAATATGGAATCCCATCTTTAAAGTGCTAAAAAGAAAATGTTAATGTAGAATTCAATATTATTTAAAAACTAGCTTATAAATTTGAAGGAAAATGAAGGTATTTTAAAATAATTGCAATAAAACAAAAATTTTTAAAAAGCAGAAGTCATTTACAGCTATAGTCTTTCAAGCTAACGAGAAATGATCCCTATATATATATATATAGAAAGGGATTAAGAGCAAATGAGACATACACATACGACTTTTTTACATATTAAAAGATCTTCAAAGAGCAATTGATGGTATAAAACAAAAACATAATAACAATGTATTGTGGGACTTAAAATTTATTAAGAATGAAATCTATATACAGCAGTAAAACCAAAGATAAGTGGAAATAAACCAAATGATAATATTGAAAGTTCTTACACTATATGGGAAGTGTTATACTATTAATTCAATTCACACTAGGATAGTTAAAGATTCATTTTGTGATTTCTAAAGTGAGCACACACATAAAACCACAAAAAACTATGTAACTGAAAAAACAAGACGGGAGATAAAGCAGAATAATGAAAATAATTGATAATTCAAAGAAGAAAGGAGAGGGAGAAAGAATTTGAAAGCCAAATTGGACAAGTAACATATACATAGCCAAATAGTATACTTGAATTATATAAAAAATTATACTGAGTATAAATGGATAAAATTTTTCAATTGGAAGGGAGAGATTCTCTGACTGGATAAATAAAGTAAGCCCCCCTACACACGTACAATGTTTATAACAGCTGTACTTTAATTACAAAGTTATAGATAAGCTAAAAGTAAAGGATTTGAAAAATTATACCATGGAAATCCTAATCATAAGGAACCTGGCATGCTACATTAGTATTAGATACACTTCAAGACAAAGACTATTTTTAGAACAAAACACTAAGAAGGCATAACAATCCTAAACTGCATGCAACTAATAACAAAAATAACAAAGCGCAAAATGTATGAAGCAAAAATTGACAGAACTAAAGGGACAAATAGACACATCCACAGCTATCAGTAGAGATTTTTAACACTAGTTTTTCAGTAATTGAGAGAACAAGCCAAAAAAGACCACAATAGTATTTGAGCAATACAGTCATGTAAGTACCACGCACTAACTGGCCATGCAGCTAGAGCTCCTGAACAGCTCCATCAGACAAATCGACCTAAATGATACTTATTGACCATTACACTAGACAACTGCATAATGTTTCTTGTGTGAACATGTGTTCTTTTCAGGAACATGTATTTGTTTAGAAGTGTTCATGGAAAACTCACAAATTGATCACATTTTTAATAGTAAAATAATATTCAATAAATTGTGAAAGATTAAAGTTACACATAGTATTTGGTCTTATCTCAACATAATTAAATTGGTAATATATATAAAAATCTAAAACATTTCCAAATACATAAAAATTTTTAAACAACATACTTATAATCCAGAGGGCAAGAAAAAATCTCAAGGGAAATTAAAAACATCTTAAATGGAATAATAATGAAATTACAACTTCTCAAAATGTATGGGTTGTAGCTAACAAACTGATTACATAAAAATTTATGTCACAGGGCATATATTAGAAAAGAAGATTTAAAATCAACAATCTTAGCTTTCATATTAACAACCAAGCAAAAGGCAAGCAGATTGAACTCTCAGTTAATACTAAGAAGGAAATAATAAAGATAATAGAAACAAAAACATAGAAAATAGATAAAATAAAAACAAAACTGTTTTAAAAAGATTAATGAAATCAATAAATTCTAGATAGCAGAGAAAGATAAAGGAGAGGATCACCATTCATCACCCATAAATGAAAAAGATAATTAAGAGATGTATAAAAAAAGTCCCTAAATTTGTAATTTTATACAAAAGGATAAATTTTATTGAAAAACATAACCTCCTAAAATTGGCACAATAAAATACACAAAGAGGAATACAAAATAATAAAGAGAAATTAGAGATCTTAATAGTCCCATATCTATTACAGAAATTGAATTTGTAATAATTAAAAAAACTTCACAAGGAAAACTTGACATTTGGATGATTTCTGTGATGAATTATAAAAATGAATTTATGAAATAAATAATACAATTTTACATATACTCTATACATAAAATAGAGGAAGAGACAATAGCTCTCAACTCAAATAATGAGGCTGGCTTAACCTTGATACCAAGAACAAATAGGTTGTGAGAAATGGAAAACTGGAGATACAAGAATTCACAAAAATGTAACAGTAAATTGAATCTGGCAAGATACAATAAGAATAATGCATTAAGACTAAGAAGAAGTTATCTCAGGAGTGCAAATTTGCTTTAACATATAAAAGTCAATTAATGTTATTCAACTATTAGAAGAAAAAAAAGAGTAAAACATAATCACCTAAAAAGATCTAAACTCAGTGTCCACTTATGATTTTTTAACAGGTATATAAAAGAAAGTTCCCAAACTAATAAAGGAGTCCATAGGAAAACCTAACAGCTAACATCATATTTAATTATAATATTTTTCTCCCTAAAATTAGCAATAGGACAAGAATAAAGTCTCCATTATTTCTCTTCACAATTGTATTGAAGGTTCTGAACAGTCTGTGAAACAAACAAACAAAAAAATGAATTCCCTTGGTAAAAAAAAAGTAAAATTTTTATTCATAGGCAATATTCTTGTGTAGGTAGAAATTTTAAGAAATAATATAAATAAAAAAAGATTCACTAGAACTAAGAAGAAAATTTAGTAGTCACATTGGGTACAAGATGCATATGCAAAAATAAATTTTATTTTATAAACTAGTAGTAAACAAGTGAAAATAAAATAAATACCATTAAGAATTTCATTTTAAAATAAGTACATAGGAATAAAGAAAAGAGAAAGTATAAGATCTTTAGTATGATAACTGAAGACTATTATGTAGAGCAGGTGTCCTCAAACTTTTTAAACAGGGGGCCAGTTCACTGTCCCTCACACGGTTGGAGGGCCAGAATAGTTAAAAAAAAAAAAAAAGACTATGAACAAATTCCTATGCACACTGCACATATCTTATTTTGAAGTAAAAAACGAAACGGGAACAAATACAATTCACACTGCTTCATGTGGCCCACAGGCCGCAGTTTGAGGATACCTGATAGAGAATTTAAAGAAGGTGGAATTAAATGGAGAGCTAGAACCGTGTTCATGGAATGGAAGACTCAAACTGTTAAGATGGCAGTTCATCCCAAATTTATCTACATTTTCAATAGATCCCAACCAAAATTTCAATAGCATTTTTGCTTATTTAGAAATTGGGAAGCTAATTGCAGTCTTATGCAAAAACTTAAAAGATCCATAAAATATTCAAAATTATATTGAAAAAGAAGCAAGTTGGATAACATTCTACTTAAGTCAAGTGTATCTTTACATTAAAGGTCTTCATATAATATTAAGAATTAATATTATATGAAGCAGGTCTTCATATAATATTAATTCTTCAAAGCTACAGAAGACAATGTGGAAATGATAAAGGGACGTGGTAAATAGTAAGGTAAAAACATTGAATAAAGAGGGAAGGTCCAGAAATGGACCCCCCCCCCTTATTATTAAAGGCAGCCATCTTTTACCATCTCCCACTTCCTGCATTCACACCTGTATATCAGTATTAGTCTGTGTAGTTAATGGACTAGACTATATCCTTTGTCTGCCATCCCTACCTGCTATTTAAACAATTTTGTGAACTTTAAAGTTATTGTGCATTTTATTCTAGAATATCCACTTGTTTCTCTTCGCATAGTTTCTATTTACCATTTATTGCTTTCCTTTCATTCTTTGAACACATGGAAATAGCTACTTTGAAGTCTTTGCTAAATCCATCGCCTGGGCCCACGCAGAGTTGGTCTCTACTGATTTCTATTCCCCTTCATGTTTTTTTGCATCTCTATTAATTGAACATGGTGAATAGTAAGTGCATAATTCTACAATATATTTTGCAATTCTGATGTCTGCTGTTTTTTAATTTAGTAATTAGCTTTTTTAAACTTACTTTGTAAACACCCTGCAATGTGTAGACACTGATGATTCTGCTTGATGCTATTTTTTGGGGGGGAGGGGGGGTGGGACCTGAAGAGGGCCTGGGTTCAGTAAAGATCATCCCTGCAATCATATAACTTAGCCAGCAGCCAGTTAATTGGACAGATGTTGTGTTCAGACATACCAAGTCTGTAAGCATCTAAAGTTCTGCTGTCCAAGCTGTGCGTGGGCTGGAACTTACAACTGTTCAAACTGTGCGTGGGTTGAGGAAAGCAATAAAAACACAGCAAGCACACAATTCTCCCAAGGTTGTCAACGTCTCTGGAGTCCCTAAAATCCTATATATGTATATGTTTGTGCTTAACTGGGATGGATGCCTGATATTGTTAATTTATTTTTTGGAAACAGAGACTCACTTTGTCGTTTTCCAAAGAGCACTCTGGCGTCATAGCTCACAGCAATTTCAAACTCTTGAGCCGAAAACAGTTTCTTGGTCTCAGCCTCTCCAGTAGCTGGGAGCACAGGCAACTTCCCCAACCCCTAGCTATTTTTTGAGACAGGGTCTCCCTCTTGGTCAGGTAGGTCTAGGCAATCCACAGTGCTGGGGCTACGGGCGTGAGCCACCGCGCCTGGCTGAGATAGTTAATTTCCTCAGGTCTTCCGCGTCTCCATCTGGCTTCCAAAATCTCACTCAAACATTTCAAGCTTCTCTGCCACTTGCCCTGAACTGACTCCTCCTCCTCCAGCTGGTTAAGCTGCCCATTTTCAACAGCCACCCTAGAGTGAGGGGATCAGAAGTCCCCAAGGGACAGAAGGCCGTGAATTGCCACTATTACTCAATGTAGTGAGATTTTTTTCAGGAGTGAACACTTTTCCAGCTCTTGCCTACCTTTAGTTATTTCCCAATGCGCTGAAAGGTTTATCTTGTCAAATTTTATTCTTGTTTTCTCAGAGAGTAGTTGCCCCAAAACCTCATGTCACCATTACTGGAAGTAAAGTCTTTATGTAACTATTTTTATTTACTAATAAAATTTACTAAATTTTACTTAATTTACTAAAACTCTAGGAACTTACTATAATGACTTAATTTAATAAATGAATAAAAAATTAAAAAGTGGAACAAATACATCTAAATGTTCATCAATTGGTTATTTGCTAAATATTTTATGGTACAGCTATAGAAAACTAATAAAACTATATAGCCACTAAAAAAAATACAGATAAAATTAATTGATTTTGTTTAATATTCATGAAATGGGGCAGTGTCTATGGCTCAGTGGGTAGGGCACCAGCCCCATATACTGAAGGTGGCAGGTTCAAACCTGGCCATGGCCAAACTGCAGCAAAAAATAGCCAGACCTTGTGGCAAGCCCCTGTAGTCCCAGCTACTTGGGAGGCTGAGGCAAGAGAATCGCCTAAGCCCAGGAATTGGAGATTGCTGTGAGCTGTGATGCCACTGCACTCTACCCAGGGTGATAGAGTGAGACTTTGTCTCAAACAAAAAAAAAAAAAAATCATGAAATGATATACTGTATTTATATCATTTAAAAATACACTCATTCATATGTCTACATGCCACAAAAAAATTTAGAATAACATGTACCAAATATTAAGATGCTTTAAATTAAGTGGACAGAGTGGCTAATAGAAAAAATATTAACTTTTCTCTGCTTTCAGAATATTCTGCAACAAACAGAAAAAAGAGTGCCTTTATCATGAAAATAAATTCCCCTAAATTCTAGTTCTCAGGTGACTCTTTTCTAGACATGCTTTCTAAGCATAAGCAGATAATTTTTTTCCCTATTTCTGCTTCAATTTATGGCATAAAAATATCTGCAGAATGAATAAATATGGTAAATTTGATTAGAATATTTTACAAATGCAATAAAAGGAGAATACTAAATTTCCAAATCTTTATAAATCCCCAATTTACATCTCCTTTCTAAAACCCAGACCTAATTGACGCTTAGCATTTCTAACTGGATAGGACCGACATCCTAGATAACCAAAAGCAATCTCATTCTTTCCTTCAGTTTGTTGCTTCTCCTGATTTCCTGTCCTTGGGAGATGGTATCACACATGACCCACCCAGTTACCAAATCCAAGAGGCTTTCCTTGACTCTGCTCTCTTTGTTACAACTTGCAATAATTGGTCATCAATCGTTATGGCCCTTCCTAGTGCGTTCTGAATCTGTTTCTTCTTCCCCAATTGCTAGGACTATCGTCATATTCAGAATCTTTTCTCTTAAATGGAATACAGGAGGTTCCTGGATTACGGGGGAGATACGTTCCTGAGAACACCTTCAGGTCAGATTTGTGTGTAACTCAGAGCCCTGAGGAATAGCATGCATATGGAAATAATAATAGCGATATTATAATGGCTCATATGTGGTAATCCAATATAATACTGTGGTAATAATGATACCCCTATTATATATATTTAAGTTACAGAAATCATCATGCTCTTTCTTTTAATTCCTATTCTAATAGGCATATTACACTTATTTTGATCTAATCAAACCAGTAATACTATGTGACTTTTCCATTTCAGTAATTAACCCACTATGCTGATTATTAATGATTAATGCATTCACTAGAACACTATCTTTTTCACACATTCCATTTTTCTCACTTTATCTTTCATAATTGTTCTGAAATTCAAGCAACTGAACCTTAATGCAGCAATGTCCAACCTGAGGCTCAGGATGGCTATGAGTGTGGCTTAACAAAAATTGTGAACTTACTTAGAACATCATGAGGGTTTTTTTGCGGGGGGGGGGGGTGCTCATTTATTGGTAGAACTCCATTGCACAGTTCTTGAGCATGAACTTTATAGACAACAACGTCATGTCACAATGTCATGTAAAATAAACATACATATGCTCCCCCTATTTGTACCCAGGTGTGGCTTCAATGTTACAGCACTGTGCAGCTTCTTGTGTGTTAGCTTTCAAGCACAGTCAGATTGACACCATCAGACGTTACACGTGCTCATGGTGACTTGGTGAGGCAGTGATTATCAATAATATTTCAACCTACCATTGCAACATCAAGGTGTTTAATGTTAATTAGAAGCTGGGGAAGCATTCTTGTTTATTAAGGGACCTCCACACCTCAGTAGCTCCTCAGACAGCTCCCTGCCCACTTTACAATTGGCCATCAGTTTCACCCTGCATCTACAGCCGAGATGTGGGAAGGGCCTAAACCTTGCTTTCTATTTTCCCGGCAGTTAATTTTCATAAGAAAAGTAAATATAGTCCCTTATCTAGTACTAAATTTTTAATCCCAGCATGGCTTCTACAACATCTCAAAAGAAAACAGAACTCTCCAAAAGAAAAAATTATTCTTATTCCTTTCAAAAGATGAATTATTGTTCAGTGAAAAGGAGACAGATGACTACATTTTTGTCAATAGTGAGGCACTATGCTTTACTTGCAGGGAATTAGTTTAAGACTATAATCTATATTCAAAGACTAAAATTTGAAAAGACATTATATGCAGAAAATATGCTGCCAAATTCAATGTGTGTGAAGGATTGTGTTGTAAGAACAAAATAGAGGAACTGAAAAAAAAAATTAAGTTATAACAGATGGATTCCATTGTAAAAGCTAGTTATGTAGTAGCATATTTAATAGCCCCCCCAAAAAATAATAATAAAGACTATTTACTGATAATGAGTGTATTAAGCCATGTATGGGAACCATAGCAGAAATAAATTTCCCTGAAAAAAAGGGGGGTCTCTCTAAAATCATTTTGTCTGACTCTAGTCATGACATGGCCAAGCAAATTGAAAACACTGGAAAATCTATTGAGAAAAGTTTGGAAAGTAAAGCTGCTAATTTTAAATTTTATGCTTTGGTGATGGACGACAGCATTGATGTTACAATATGGCTCAACTTGCCATTTTTATTAGTGGTCCTGATGACAACTATAATGTCACTGAAGAAATGACTTCTTCAGTGACATTAAAAGGCACTACTAAATCAAAAGATTTATATGAAGCAGTTAAAAATGCCATTATCAACATATCTGGTATAACTACTGATGGTGCCCTGGTGATGGAAGGTAAAAGAGAAGGACTTGTAAAATTAATGGAAGATGACACAATTGGCACTCAAACCTCCTGTTACCAAGTATCACATAGTACATCAAGAAAATTTATGCACAAACGTTTTAAAAATGGATAACGTCATGCAATCATCAAGTTTGTTAATTTCACAAGGGCCGAGGGATTGAATTGTTGCCAATTCGAGGAATTCCGTAAAAGTGTTGATGCTGACTCCAGCAGCATCATTTACTTTTCAAAAGGAAGATGGCCAAGTCAAGGCCAAATGTTGAAAAAATGTTATCATTTGTGACATGTTAGCAAGTAGTTTATGGTATCAAAAACCGAATTTATGCCAGAACTTAACAATGACAAGTGTCTTAAGGATTTAGCACTTTTAGTGGATGTAACTGTTTGTTTAAATGAGGTAAGTATGTGTCTTCAGGGTGAAAAGGAACTCATCAATACAAAGTTTCAAACTGTAAGAGTGTTTCAAATGAAGCTGAAATCATGGAGTGCTCAAATTAGGTCAATTTTATGCATTTTGATATATGGACTAAACGCTGTCCTGTGAATCGCAAAAATATGCAGCCTTGCTTTTCTATTTGATACAAGAATCTGAAAACAGATTTCAAGATTTCTGGGAAAATTATATTGTGGTGCATTTGCAACTCCATTTTCAGTCAACATAAATATGTTACCTGCCAATTTTCCAATAGAATGCATAGTTCTGCAATCTGACATTCAATTTAAAGAAAAATACCATCATGTCTTTTCACTGGACTTTTGTAGGTCCTATCTTCCCAGAGACAAATGTTCCTCACTTCACAACCATGGCTTATTCATGTCATCACTTTTTGGTACACCTACATGTGCTAGCAACTATTTTCAAGAATGAAGCATATGGAGAGTAAAATTAGAACCAAAATATCTGATGAGCACCTTGAGAACTCACTGAGAATTCCAACTGCTTCTATCAAACCAGATGCTGATGCACTAGTTTCTCAGATATAAAGTCAAATATCTCACTAGTTTTACGTTCCCCACTTTTCTTTTTATAATAAAATTTTTTTGAAGAATACTAATTAATGTTTTATTGCCTAGATATTTACATTTTCCATACTAGTGATCATAAACTTGGGACCTGCTTGACCATTTTAAGATTCTCTGAATAGGCCGATGAATAATTAGGGCAATTATGTGAAGACGTTTTTGCCTATCTGTGGTGATGGATATCACAAAAATTATGCTCATCACTTTTGTTAGTGTTTGCACATTTAATGTGTGGCCCAAGACAACTCTTCCTCTTTGAATGTGGCCCAGAAAAACCAAAAAGTTGGATGCCCCTGCCCTAGGCTTTCCTTATGATGGTGTCTGGCTTTCCTCCTAAGGCTTAGTCACTACTACTTTCGTTTCCACTGTAATCATCTTTCTCTTGATGCAGCGCTGGGCTTGCACTGGACTTTTGCTTTGGAGGCACAGGCATGAGGACGGTCACCCAAACACACAAAATTAGATTAAAAAGTTACAATGAAAGTGAGAGGGATGCTGTGCATAAGTGACCCTGTAAACAAAGAGACTCAGCCCTTCATGTAAGGACGTCACACAGCGAACCACACCATGTGGGTTTGTTTAAAGGCATCAGAGAAACTATTAATTATTAATTTAATCATAAATTATTCTTCTGGGAAACCTTGGAAACCTGTCCATAAGTACAAAATCGGCTCTAAATTGGGTTGGCTGTAACCTGGGGACTACCTGTACTCAACTGCCTCCTAATTGATCTCATTGACTTCAGTTCCTTTAATTAAGATATAATTTAGTTACGCTTATATCCTTAGTGCCTACATCATAATTGTGCAGTTTGATTAGTTTTGATAAATACATGCACTCAGATGATCTCTCACCTCTGTCAGGGAAAAAAGTACATTTCCATCCCTCTAAAAAGTGTCCTCATACCTCTTTCCCTTAAATTATCTCACCACTAGAAGCAACACTGATTTGATTTCTATTACAGTAAATGTTTGGCATATTCTAGAACTTCGTGTAAAAAGAAGCACATGATATATACTTTTTAATGTCTGACTTATTATTGTGTGTGTGTATATATATGTATATGTATGTATATATATACTATATGTGTATATATATATCTATATATACTTCTTCTTTTTTTTTTTTTTTTTGTGAGACAGGGTCTTGCTTTGTTGCCTGGGCTAGAGTGTAGTGGCATCATGATTGTAGCTCACAGCAACCTCAGACTTCTGTTCTCAAGCAATTCTCCGGCCTCAACCTCCCAAGTAGCTGGGTCAACAGGCACAAACCACTATACCTGGATAATTTTTCTATTTTTGTAGAGACTGGAGGTCTCACTTTTGCTCGGGCTCCTCAAGCAATCCTCTCATTTCAGCCTCCCAAAGTGCCAGGATTATACATGTAAGTGTGAGCCACCGTGCCCACCCCAAGTTATATTTTTAAACATCATTCATGATGTCATGTTCAGTAGTAGCTTAGCCTTCCACTGAAAAAACATACTATAACCGGTTTAGCCAATCACTTTTTAATTAACACTTTGGGCAAGTTCCAGGTTTTTTGCTATTATGAACATTATGAATAAGGCTGATATAACATAGACATTCTTCTATAAGAATTTTTGTTGATATGGGTATTCTTTTTTGTTTTTTTGTTTTTTTAATTTTAGGTATTCTTTTTTGGAGAGGAGATAAAGACCTAGGTTTAGAATTTGTGGGATTTTCATTTACTTTTTAAGAAATTGCTGAGGACTTTTCCAGTGTGGTTGTACATTTTATATTCTTATCAGCAATGTACAATACTCCCAGCTGTTCCATATCCTCTTCATAATTAGGGGTTACCATGTTTTTTAGGTTATCCCTTCCATTGGACCTATAGTTTGGGGTGGATATCATGTTTTTAGTATTTCATTTTATCTCTTCTGCTTATTGTTTGCTATGCCTCTTTGTGATGAATTTTTTAGTAGTTACATAAGAATTCTCAATATGCACCTTTAAGTTATCAGAGACTATCTTCAAAACGGTTCAATTACACCATAAAAACATAAGAACCTCACCACAATATCCTTTCAACTACAAGCTACCACCCTTTGTGTTGTTTGCCACATTTTTATGTTTCCATATATGCTACAAAAATTGCATTACATTTAAAAAATATTTTAAAGTCAGTAGTCCTAGAAACATTTTATTGATATACAAGGATATGAATACTTTTTAAAAGGTCTTTTCCATTTGGAACGTCTCAGTCTTCCTGGTGCTGCTCATTTCTTCTTACAGAACTGGGCTTCTTACCCAGCACCACTTCTGAGCAGCCCAAGAACTTCCTTTAGCTTTTCATGAAATGCAAGCCTGTTGGAAATGAGTTATTTTGATTTTTTCTCTTCCTTAAAATATTTTTTAACCCTTTCTTTTGAAGGATGTAAAGGATATATTTATAGAGTCTAGGTTTATAGTCTTTTTTTTTTTTTTTTTTTTTTTTTTTCGTGCCAGAATCTCCCGTCAGTGGGCTTCATTGTCATGGCATCATAGCTCACAGCAACCTCCAGCTCTTGGGCTTAGATGATTCTCTTGCCTCAGCCTCCCAAGTAGCTGGGACCACAGGTGCCCACCACAACGCCCGTATGTATTTTGTTGCAGTTTGGCTGGGGCCGAGTTCCAACCCACCACTCTTGGTATATGGGACTGGTGCCCTACTCACTAAGCCACAGGCACCTTCTAACAACTGCTTTCTAAGAATTTCTTTATTGGCTCTTCATCTATGTTATAAAACAAAATCCTCTCCTTTCATTTGTTTTTGTATCCATGAGAAGTTCGATATTTTCAATCTCTCCAAAGGCTCCAAAATACTCTTTAATTTGTTCTTCAGAAGTATCTGGGCTCAATCCTCCCACAAAAACTTTTTAGGGGCCTCTTTCCCTTTTAAAGCTTTGGCTCTTTGGAGGTCTCTCAATTTGCCATCCAGTTTGTGTTCTTTCATTTCCAAAGCCTTATCAACACTAGCATCATCTTTGACAAGCACAAATCCAAATCCTCTTGATCTTCCAGTGGCTGGATGTTTCAATTGTGCGCTTTCCACCTTCCCCAAATTGAGACAAATACTCAGTCAGATCTTTCTTGCATGAATCCCAACTCAAGCCAGCAATAAACATTTTACCATCACTCTACTGATTCTTACTGGCATTGATCTTAAATCCCTCTGCCAATTCCTCTATGTTGCCAGACTGGTTCAAGCCCTCCACGGTGGTGGAGCTGTGGGCAGGGGGTTGCTGGTGTGCAGTCCAGGTCATGGCAGGAGAGCATAGGAGCGCTTTATGGAGCTGGATTTAAAATACAATAATGAAACTGCTAAGCGGGGGATATTTTTATTTTTAATTCTTTAATTGAAACGTGCAAATATTTCAGCCCACATATCCTCAGAGGTACTATTTTTGTTTTTTTTGTTTTTTGTTTTTTCCACTTTAGGACATTTCTTTTGACAAACATTTTAAACAAAAGTTATCATATAATTTGTCTCTATTATTTTGGAGGGTATAGAGAATGGTGACCATAAGCTTTCCTTATGTTGGGGTAGAGAAAATAAGCTTATCCAATTACAAATAGCCCCAGCGTGCGCACAAACACACACACACACACACACACACACACACACACATGCTGGGCCAGGTGGCTCAAGCCTGTAATCCCAGCACTCTGGGAGACGGAGGTGGAAGGATTACTTGAGCTCAGGGGTTTGAGACCAGCCTGAGAAAAGCATCATCCTGTCTCTACTAAAAATAGAAAAATTAGCTGGGCTTTGTGGTGGGAACCTGGAGTCCCACCTACTTGAGAGCCTGAGGTAGGAGGATCTCTTGAGTCCAGGAGTTTGAAGTTGCTATGAGCTCGGCTAATACCACGACACTATAGTCTGGTTGATACAGGAAGACCCGATCTCAAAAAAGAAACAAAAACCAAACAAACAACAAAAAACACCCTCCCTAAAACAAATAGGTCAAACAAAAGAGCCTTCCCTTAACTTGAGATAATACCAAAGCATTAAAGAATTTTGAAGCTAAACCTTATTCACTGTTCTCACTATCAGTGTTTAATAAATTTACACTTTCTATTTTGTAGTAACAAATTTCATGTCTTTGCTTCTTTGAAAACATTTCATGCTCCATTTGTTGAATGTATTGATCAAAAAATTCCAAATTATTTTAAGTTAAATCCAACCAAAATACAGAAGAGTTGGTAAGTGTCATTATAAGACATGTGAGTGAGCACTGCTTTCAATGTTTTCTTTCTTCTGTACCTTTGGTTTCAACCATTTAACTGTGATGTGCCCAGGTTTGTTTTTCTTTGCATCTATCGTGCATGGCATTCTCTAAGATTTTTGGATCTGGGGTTTAATGCATTTTATTGTTTTAGAAAATCCTGTCTATTTTCTTTCCTTTTCCTTCTGGAACCCCAATAGTAAATATGACAGATTATTTAATCAATTATCTCACACATGAAGGATGTTCCATTCCACTTGTTATAATTTTCTCTTTTATATTTCAGTTTTATAATTACTGTTGACTAGGTTTCATATTACTGATTCTTCAAATCATCTAATCCAGTCTGTTGTGTAGTTTATAAAAGAAATTCTTCTTCTTCTATCTTTTCATTTCTAGAATTTGTGCTTAGATCTCTTTTATACTTATCATCTCTTCTCTCAAATTTCTTCACCCATGAGGTCCATCTTTTCTTCTAGACACTTTAATATATTTATGATGCTTATATTAAATTTTCTCTCCCATTATTCCTGACAGGCCACCTTTAGATCTGATACCATTGACTGCTTCCTCTCTTGTCAACTGGTAATTTTTTCTTGTTTGTTTTTATGTCTTGTGACTTTTTTTATTGAAACTCAGAAATATGCAGGAACAGCAAGGCATAGGTAGATTACATTTATGTGCAGAAAAAGCACATTTATTTTTCTTTCAGGTCACTAGTGTTGAAATTTGAGTCAATTTACTGATTTGACTCGGTATGAGTTTTTCCTTAAGTTACATTCAATTCACTATAAAAAAAAAAAAATCAACCTGGAATTATAACCTTACATTGTCTAGTTTTAGGATCTTAATGCCTGGAGACTTTGCCTAAGCTCCCCTGCCTTATCCTCACACTTCAGCCAGCTCCAAGCGTCTGTATTGCAGGACTTCTCACTCAGTCCTCTTATTCAAAGGTCTCTGTCTTGATTAGCAAAGGTCTAAGGGTCTCTGGATGGTTGCTCTTAAGATTCTTGCACTTCCTTCAGCATAGAGGGGGCCGGGTGCACAATACCCAGGAGCAGACCTCACTCTACTTCTTCCCCCTTTGTCCTTGCCCAATGCTTAGTGTAAGGCTCTGAGTTGGAGAAGCCTTGTGTTTCACTCTCAAAGTATAGCAGAGCCATTGTATTTGCTTTTAGGAGGACTTTTTCAGTTCTGCCCCATTCACCACGTTTCTCATAAGAATAGTGTGAAGACTTGTATAAAAGAGCATATAGGATGAGAACAGACCCCGCTCTTGCTCTGGGGTTCTCAAGGATTCTGAGCTTGGATATGCAGCTCATAGTTAGTCTCTAAAAGTTCATTGAAAGTTCAGCTATTTTCTTCTTACCCACATCTATGACTGTGTTCTCCTCCTTTCTCTGTTCTGCCAAAGATGAAAATAGCCAGGGTTCCCATCTCTCAGGAGGGATGTGACCCCTTTGGGATTCTAGCTCATTTTGTTACTTGGCAATCTCAGCTTTCTGGCAGGCTTAAAATGACAATGACTTTGTAAATTATCCGGCTTTTGAGTGACCTTCTGCATGCTAAATAGAGATTAACTCCCTCTAAATGTTTAAAACAGTTCTCACTCTTTTGTCAAAATGATCTTCTAAAGCTCTTCCATACAAGTTTTTCTGATGGAATCTTCTTCATCCCCTTATAAGCATCTGTCATTTTTTCCCACAGTGTATAACTTGGGATTGTGCAACCTCATCATCATTGACATCAAGGGCCAGAAGTTCTTTATTGTGGAGTTTTTTTCTTTGCATTGTAGGATGTTTAGCACCAATCCTGATCCCTCCTCACTAGTGTTAGTTGCATATGTTTCCAGACATTTCCCAATCCTGAGAATCATTGATACAACTCTGTCCCTTCTCTGGGATTAGGGTGAGGGGCTGCTCTTACTGGCTTTTGCTCTCATGTTGTCCTGTGTCCACCGGTGGTATTGTCACTGTACATTTCCTTATACGTTCCTGTTCCTCTCTCTCTCTCTCTCTCTCTCTCTCTCTATCTCTCTCTCTCTCACACACACACACACACACACATTTATGTTGGGTTAAAGCCCTCGAATGCACCAACGAAGGTGAGCACCAAGAAGTGGACAGGTGGCAGGGGAATAATTGGCTGTGATGATGTAAGTAATTTAGAGAGAAATGAACTAAAGGTCTTTGTATTAGAAAAAGGATAGATTAGATATAGGAACACGTCTAAATTGTTGGTGGGATTGCAAACTAATACAGCCCTTTTGGAGAGAAGTATGGAGAATCCTCAAAGATCTAAATGTAGACCTTCCAGTTGATCCTGCAATCCCATTACTAGGTATTTACCCAGAAGAACAAAAATAATTTTACCACAAAGACATTTGCCCTAGAATGTTTATTGCAGCTCAATTCATAATTGCCAAGTTGTGGAAGCAACCTAAGTGCCCATCAACCCATGAATGGATCAACAAACTGTGGTATATGTATACCATGGAATCTTATGCAACCATTAAAAAAGATGGAGACTTTACATCTTTTACATTTACCTGGATGGAGCTGAAATACATTCTTCTTAGTAAAGTATCACAAGAATGGAAAAATAAGTATCCAGTGTACTCCATATTAATATGAAATCAATATATAAAAAATTACATGTTCTTAAGAACAATAAAACACTATTATAGTCCAATTTAGGGATAAAGCGAAGCAGGATGGGGGAGAGAGGACATATGATGGAAGGAGGGAGGGCATGAGGCAGGATCTCACCTAATGTGAGATCTCACATAATGTGTACATGGTGAGGGTGTATAATATCCCCCTGAGTGAGTAGCACTTCTACAAATGGAACTTAACTTTGGAAGTGAGAATGATGTAATCTAAATATTGTACCCTCATATTAATTTGAATAAAGTTAAAAGAGGATAGATATAGGGGAATGAGAGAGAGAGAGAGTGTGTGTGTGTGTACAGATTTGTGTGTTCATGTGTGTGTATTGGCATAGAAGTGTGATTGGGAGGTGTGTCTATCCTTGAGATGAAAATGGATTGGAGACAGATAACTGGAAAAGGATAATGGGGAAAAGGTTGTGAGGAAAATAAATTTTGATGATTGAGGCAATTATATGGGGGAAATTGGAGAGGTCTACTTAGGATTGTTGCTGAGATTTGCCATGCAGCATACAATTTAGCACTCTCCTCATAGTACCTAAAAAAATCTTTGTTATTGTGGTATTGGATTTGTTCTTTACACTTACCAGGTAAATGTCAAGTTCCTCTTTGAGGTAGACTAGATGCTGGTGACGATAGTAGGTTGGAGGGAATGTGGCATATAGTCACCTGTTGTTTTCTAGGGTTCTTCCTGTTCCACTGGGAGCTGCTCCAGGGCAAGGAGTGTCTTGGCTGAATGGCAGGGTTGGGGGCACATAGTGGACTCACAATATCTATTGTGCGCTTACATAGATGAGCGTGACCTTCTCTATAGGGAATAAATGAATGACCAGGGACTGTTATTCCCTGAGATGATGGAGAAAAGTAATAGCCTGGCCCTGCAACCTGAGGAAAGGATATTCTGTGCATTTCTCATTCTGAGATGTCCAGTGAGGCCTGGTAGTGCTGGGATGTCAAGTAGGAGTCGGAGGAGAAGGAGCAGGAGAAACAGGAGAAGATAACATTTATTGAGAATTTACCAACATTTTTCATCAAGTTTAAGATTGAAAAGTACACATCCCAAAATGCCAATTATAATTTTAATATCAATCATTATTGCTAAAACACATTTTAATTTCACAGATGTTCACATATAAAAAATTTAGTATTAAAATTGAAAATATAAAATATGCCATATACTCTTCAGAGTAATTTGAATATGTTAACCCATTTAATCCTCACCATTGTCCTGTGAGAAACTTATTAATAGATGGCAAGAGGCCCACCAAGTTTGAGTCCTTGGTTCATCCCAGATTATGATGTCCCTGGAAAGTAAATTCCCCAGATATGATGATTTATTCTTTGGACATTATAATGGAAAAGTGTTTCTGCCAAGATATGAGGACAGCATTTTAAAAAGGCTGAGTGGTGGTGACCCTAAAGAGCATATTCTAGAAATAAACAAATGAATATCTTTTTCAACGTGTAACTCACGAATTGTGAGGCAAGATATAGTTAAAACACTGTAAAGTGCTGAAAAGTCCTTCAATACCAAGGCAACAGTTTGAATGAGTGCCATAGTGTATGAATGCTAACCAAGGCCACATTCCCTATGGAAAAATGACTATTTCTGTATAGAAGGTGGGAGGCTACTATGAAGGGAGGCTACTACAGAGAAAGGCTACTATGCTGAGAGGACAGACAGCTCAGCATCCTAGAAGTCTTTCCTTTTCCGCCCCCACCCCACTAAACTTCAGAACATTCAGTCTTTCCTTTCCTCTCCACCTCCATTCCACTAAACTTTGGAACATTGTGATGCAGAGAGAAGGTTGATGAAGATGAAATTGTGTAGGAAACTAGGGAGGACATGTTTTGGAGATGTGGCCATCTGGATAAGAGAACTGAACTGCTTGTTGTAAGCGCAGACTCTGGAAGCTGACATCTTGCATTTGAAATCTGGCCGTATCACTTACTAGCAGGTCACTTGGGCTAGCTACTTAGCCTGCTGGCCTAGCTACACAGCATTTCCAAGTGCCAGTTTTCTCATCTGTGAAATATGAATGATAATACCTACCTTGTTGACATTGTTGCAAAGATTGTTAATCTAGTGATGGGAAGGTAAGTGGCTAGTAAGGACTAGCTATGATTATTGTGAGCCTTAAAAAACTCCTATGTCGGGGCAAAGACAAGATGGCTGATTGAAGCCAGCTTTCCACAGAGGCTCCCGTCCAGAAGGAGAGTTAAAAGACAAAAATTTAGCAAGTAACCTGGTGGATTAGAGCTGCACCAAGAGAGAAGGGGTTGAAGAACACACATCAACCCCGCTATGGCAAGCTGCGACCCCAAGGATACAAACAAAAGGTACAAAATCCATCACCAAACAGACAGGAGTACACTCCCCCATGAGAACGGCTCAGAGTGCCCAACAAACAAGCGAGCAGAGTTCAAAGGTTCACCCACTATACTCCACAGGAGAGACCCTCTAAAAACTAGACCTACCTCCCTTACTAGGGTGCCACAACATTCTCCTGCCAGGAATAAAACTGTATAAAATGTTATATATTCTCTATCTGCAATTCTGAGCTCCCAGCACTCCCCTCCACTCTCACTCTGAGGTCTGGAGGCCTGTCCCCCAGGAGTCCAGATTCTTGGGTGATTTCTTGAGGTGTGTGGACAGGGCCCAGACTGCAGCTGTTCAGTGATGATTCTGTGGCACGGGAGTGAGGAGAGGATGGTCAGCTGAGTAGGAACCACACCAGAGTGGCAGTGACCCAAGGCGTAGAGCAACAGCCATTTTGGGGCAAGAATAGGGCTCACTCCCAGATATTACAAAGCCACACCCCCTGTCTCCCTGGGCAACAAGAGGAGGCTGGGCATCTTCTCAGGTGGTAACCACCACGGAACAGATCTGGGACGGAAACGCAGGCCCCGTGAGTAGAGTTTGCCTGAGGCAGTATGGACCTGGATGGAGTGCTTGGTCTAGAAAACGAATGCGCAGCGCTGGGAAATTCTAAGGGCGGGGCTGACCCAGAGGACCTCTTTACTGAGCCTAAGATTCACCCGGCCCTCAGGGGATCATCATCCTATAGACAAAGGAAGGCAGGAGGCTAGAACTGACAGCTAACCGAATACAAACCTGCAGGAACAAAGACAGGGCCTGAGGCGCAGGCTCTGGGAACTCAAAACAGCTTCTCTTCTGCAAGGGAACTTAGCAGCGACAAAAACAAATTCCCGCAAAGTTGTTGTGTTCTGTTCTGTTCTGTCGGTAACACCAATCAGGGGCGGGGCTGGAAAAGAGTGAACACCCCAGAGCCTACATCAAGCACCTGAGGTTGTCAGGCCTCACCTCCCCCTGCTGGATAGAGGCAGAGCGCAGCAGCCTGGCTGAGCAGATATAGATTTCCTTGTGATTCAGGTAGATGCAAAACCCTGGAGTATCTGTTCACTAAAAGCAACTGGGTCACAGGCCTGCAGGGCTATCAGTGACTCGGTGTGACAGAGGTTCAAGATGGAGAAAGGAGGCATCAACCTTCCCAGACTAATTTATTTGCTGGGTGGTTCCTCCTGACTTCACGGAGCACTGGAGCAAGTCATATCTGAGTTGTCATCAGACTCCTGTGATTCAATTGCCAAAGACCTTTTAACCTCTCCCATCTGAGACAGAGGCTGACTCAGACAATTGATTTGGACCTTTTGAACTGAGCCAATTGGCTGAGGACTATTCAAGTTGTGCCCTGGGTTTGTGGTTGTAGGAAGGTTTGATTTTCCTTTTCCAATTGTTGCCTGTGGGGTGGTGGGGTGACTTAATTGCTGGTATTTCTCCACAGATGAGACTTCAAACCAAAGTAACTATTTCACAAGGGTCGGACAGAGACCAGCTGAAAACAAGACAGAACCAATTAGCTCCAGCACACCAACCAGGTGCCCAGTTTCTCAGGCCATAGCACTGTACAGGTTCTCGACAAAGCTCCAGGGAAAAAAATCAAACAGTGTAAAATAATCATGGGGCAGAATCAGCAGAATAACTCTGGTAACATGAATAACCAGAATAGATCAACTCCCCCAAGGAAAGATATGGCAGATGTAACTGAAGATCCCATTCATAAACAGCTGGCTGAGATGTCAGAAATTGAACTCAGAATTTGGATTGAAAACAAGATTAATACAATGGAGGAAAATTTGGCATTAGAAATTCAAGGACCAATTCAAAAGTTGGAATTACAAATTCAAGAAGAAATTCCAAAGTTGTC
>CAUYPK010114936.1:0-13813 GCA_963574355.1 Loris lydekkerianus
CTAGTCCATTCGTGGGTCGATGGGCACTTGGGCTTCTTCCATGACTTAGCAATTATAAATTGAGCTGCAATAAACATTCTGGTACAGATGTCTTTGTTATTTTGTGACTTTTGGTCTTCTGGGTATAAACCTAATAAAGGAATTATAGAATCGAATGGCAGGTCTATTTTTAGATCTCTAAGTATTCTCCAAACATCCTTCTAGAAGGAATGTATTAGTGGGCATTCCCACCAGCAGTGTAGAAGTGTGCCCTTTCCTCCACATCCACGCCAACATTTCTGGTTTTGGGATTTTGTTATGTGGGCTACTGTTACTGGGGTTAGGTGATATCTCAAAGTAGTTTTGATTTGCATTTCTCTGATGATTAAGTGTATTTTTTAAGTGAGTCACATTCATAGAATCTTAAAATGTAACAGCAAAAATTAGGGGAAAAATCTTAATTGATTGGAACTTGTTTGGAGTCACCATTGTCTCAGATGATAATTAGCAATTATCTTACTTATGCAGATAAACAGAACCTTCACACTTATCACCTTTTTTTTTTTTTTTTTTTAGACAGAGCCTCAAGCTGTCACCCTGGGTAGAGTGCTGTGGCATCACAGCTCACAGCAACATCCAACTCCTGGGCTCAAGTAATTCTCTTGCCTCAGCACCCCAAATAGCTGGGACTACAGGTACCCACCACAATACCTGGCTTTTTTTTGGTTGTAGTTGTCATTGTTTGGCAGGCCCAGGCTGGATTCGAACCCGCCAGCTCAGGTGTATGTGGCTGGTGCCTTAGCCACTTGAGCCACAGGCACTAAGCCTTATTATTTATTCCCCCCCCTTATTACTTCTTTTAATGAGCAAATATTTATTCAGCAGCCAACTGTTTGTGGGGGATGTGTTCCAAGAAAAAAAAATAAGACCAGGTGCCTACTTTCAAGATAGGTTACAGTGTAGCCTCAGTGGTAAACCATCTATACAGAGACTGATCAACATCTCCAGGACTATAGAGTCAGTGCCAGTTGACACTGTGGATGGGTAGGGTGCACCTATTCCCGAGAAGGCCAATTGGCAGGCCAGGCGATGTACTCCATAGGGCAGTAGCTGGACTACTTTACTGCAAATAGTTTTTGCCTCTTTTTTTTTTTTTTGCAGTTTTTTGGCTGGGGCTGGGTTTGAACCTGCCACCTCCGGCATATGGGGTGGGTGCCCTACTCCTTTGAGCCACAGGTGCCACCCCACTTTTGCCTCTTTTTATCATTTCATTTCATTTCACTTCATTTCATTATTTTATTTTTTTGAGACAGTCTCACTCTAGCCCAGGCTAGAGTGCAGTGGCATCATAGCTCACAGCAACCTCAGACTCCTGGGCTCAAGCAATCCTTCTGCCTCAGCCTCCCAAGTAGTTGAGACTACAGGTGCCCACCACAACACCCAGCTAATTTTTTCTATTTTTAGTATAGACTGGTCTTTCTCTTTCTCAGGCTGGTCTCAAACTCCTGAGCTCAAGTAGTCCATCTGCCTCAGCCTCCTAGAGTGCTAGAATTGTAGGCATGAGGCACCACACCCGTCCTTTTTTTTTTTTTAAAAACATAGTTTTTAATACATACATAGTTAATAATAATAATACATAGTTAAATACATACTCTGTCACCTGGTCTAGAGTGCAGTGGTATGATCACAGCTCACTGCAATCTCCAGCTCCTGGGCTCCAGCGATCCCCCTTCCTCAGCCTCCCAAGTAGTTGGGCCTGTAGGCGTCAGTCAC
Organism: Loris lydekkerianus; assembly: GCA_963574355.1. Classification (NCBI taxonomy): domain Eukaryota; kingdom Metazoa; phylum Chordata; class Mammalia; order Primates; family Lorisidae; genus Loris; species Loris lydekkerianus. The sequence continues at coordinate 1,753 of CAUYPK010114936.1, forward strand.
TGCACCCAGCTGCTTTGGCTTCTTCTAACCCCCTGCTTGCTCCTTATCTTTATTCTTTTTAATTTAATTGATTTATTTAAATAGATAGCAAAACACCTATGGCAACATTTTTTAATAGTTCAAAAATATGCAATGACATTTGTACGTGTCAAATACAGCCTGCCTCAATAGCTGCAGTAAAGCTCCTGCTGCCCCCTCCGCGGAGCTCATTCCTGTCTGCTGCTCCCAGTAATCACCAAGAGTGGGTTTTGAGATGAAAGATAAGTTTTTCAACAGAATGAAGAGGATTTGACACTCTACAACAAGAAAGTCTAAATTGTATCAAATAAACACACTTGAAAAAAAAAGAAAAGTAAAGAAAACCCCTAGGTGTTTATGAGCCCGTGTTTGCCCAAACACCCACTGACATCCTGCCCCGCTGCTTTGAGGACACTGGGGACTTGGGTGTCTTGGGATTAGACCAGAGTTGTGGGGAGGGAGTTCCACCAGGCCAATAACCTTTATCTGAAATTATACTCACCAGCTGGCAGATGGTGCTGGGAAACTTCCTTCAGCTCAGAGTACAGGTTGACCATTCCTGATGCAAAAATCAAAATCTGAAATTTTTGAGCACTGACTTAGGGCTCCAAGCAGAGAATTCTACCCCATCGTAAGTGGAGGTCAGACTGGGGCGGCCAGCGTGGGTCTGTTCAGTGCCGCATCCGGAGAAGGAAGAGCCTTCCAGGAGGTCCTCTCCTCCTCCCGAGAGGACGCCCTGCGCCCCGCAGCTGCTGCCCACACTCCACAGGGTACAGTGGTGTTTTTCAACTTTGTAATCTCATGGCACACTTGAACCTGTAGGTAACTTCCATGGCTCATTTAAATTATGTTGATCAGGAAAAAAAGAGAAAAAAATACAATATACTTACTGTGCTTTGAACTTCTTTTGAAAATAATTTAATTAGTGATCTTGAAATATTTCTGCAGCACACCAGTGTGCCATGGCACACCAGTTGAAAATCACTAGTAGACAGTCACATGTTGACCGGACGGCAGCTTGTAGGGGGGGACTGAACGCCTGATGATGGGGCTGCTGTCTGACAGCTGGTGATGCTGCTGGGCTGCTAACTTACCCTGAACACATCATTTTTGCACTGAATTAATGGTATGTCACATTTTTTGCTGTTAAGTACTTAAGGTGTGTGAACAAGTGTATGAAAATGCTTTCTTGTCAGCAGGTATGAACTCAGGGTTGGGAATGGTGGTGATGCTGGAGAAACTGCAGATGGCCCACTTGAGTAGCTGAGATAGTGACACTCTTGCTTTCTGATCATGGAATGTACACAAATTCTGTTTAACACACAAATTATTGTTTTGTTTTTTTTTTGAGACAGAGTCTCACTATGTCATCCTCGGTAGAGTACAATGGCATCACAGCTCACAGCAACCTCAAACTCTTGGGCTTAAGCAGTTCTCTTGCCTAGGCCTCCCAAGTAGCTGGGACTATAGGCACCTGTCACAATGCCCCGCTATTTTTTTGTTGCAGTTGCCATTGTTGTTTAGAAGGCCTGGGCCGGGCTTGAACCTGCCTGCCACAGTGTATGTGTCTGGTGCCCTAACCACTGAGCTATGGATCCTAAGCTTAACTCACAAAATTATTTAAAATATTATATAAAATTACCTTCAGGCTAAGTGTATAATGTACATATGAAACACAAATTTTGTGTTTAGGCTTGGGTCCTATCCTCAACCTGTCTCATTATGTATATACAAATAATCCAAAATCAGAAAAAATCTAAAATTTGAAATACTTCTGGTACCAAGAATTTCAAATGAAAGATATTCAACCTGTACCATTCAAATGTGCCGTCCTGGGGCTGACGTGGATCCAACCCAACAGACAGCCCCGGTGTGTCTGTCCTGCAGCTGGCTGCCGTGATCCAGGAATTATTACATTGTCCAACGTGGTCTGTGAGGGAGGCAGAGTCTCAGTCTTTGATGGTATTATCCAGTCGTTAAACAGAATCCTAACTGATACACACATTTTTCATTGGTAGAAATATTTTAAAACATGCTTTTTAAAGTGTCAGTTGACAGGCAGTAATTGTACATGTGGAAGGGACACACAGTGGTATTTTAACACACATGACATGTAGTGGTCAGATCAGGGTAACGAGCACATCCGTCATCTCAAACACTTACCATTTGTGTTGGGAACATTCACTATCTTTCTAGCTATTTGAAACTACATAATATGTTGTTGCTGACTATGCTCCTCCTCCAGTGGCATGGAATACTAGAGCCCATTCCTATCTGTAAGACGTCTCTCTGCCCCCACCCCAAACTTCTCAGTCTCTTGTATCCTCTGTTCTACTTTTTGCTTTTATGAGATCAACTTTTTTTAGCTTCCACACATGAGTGAGAACATGTAGTACTTAAATTTTGGCTCCTGGCTTATTTCCCAGACACTCTGGAGACTGAGTTGAAAGGATTATTTGAGCCTAGGAGTTTGAATCCAGCATGGGCAACATAAAGAGACCCTCCCCCAATCTCTAAAAACAAAACAAAACTTTCTTATTTTTTAAGTCAGATCTATTAAGCTATAAATTATATATAGTGAAATTCATCCTTTTGGTGGTAAATTTCTTGATATTCCTAGGAAGCTCTTGTTTAGCATGATTTGCTTTTTTAATACCAATCGAACAAACATGAAATTGTTTCTATCAGTTTAAATTGTGAATAATATAAGACCAGGACTAATTATAGCATCCATAAGTTTTTTTTAAGAAATTGTACTTTGTAGAGCTTGCACCACTGGGATGCTTTGGCTGCAAGTAGCAAAGTCACGATGCAAACTGTCTGAATGGTGAGGTGAACATTGTCGTGCAGCCAGGAGCCTGTGACTGGACAGGCCTCAGAGGCAGTATGTGCTCAGCTCCATGCAACTCGTGGCCAGTGCACATATTTACATACTGCTGTCTTCTGCTTCAGCTTTAGACTGAAGAAAGTTCAGTCTTACTTGCACTTTGGTTGTCAGTGGCAATCTGGGTTACCTATCCTTGTTTGAGTGCAATAGAAGTGAAAGAAGCCTTTCCCAAACCATGGAGTAAAATCTTCTCCTCCATCTTATTGGGCCACCATAGGTCTAACCCTCCCCTGGATCAGGAATAGTCAATAGAAGATTGGTTGAGGATAAATAGGATCAGGTATACACTTGGTCAAAAATTAGGGTCCTGGTAGGAAAGAGGATGGATTAGTAACTAAAACAGCATTTGCTACAGGGCTGTTTGGATTCTTAGGCTGCTAAAGTCTTATGTAGTAGATTTGTTTTTGCTTTATCAATGCTTGGAATATTCAAGTGGTCTGCAAGGACTAACACAGCTCCCAAAAATGCCTCGCTCTCTGGAGAATTAACTTATGCATTGGAAAAATAACATCCTCAAACTTTTTATTATCTCCCATGGGAGAAATTCCCAGAATTGGATCCTTTCTGAATTACTTTTGTTTTGCAGAACCATAAGTAGAATTTATAGTTGTTGAGAGATTCTCAAATGAATCTCACAAATTTTATTTTGATTTAAAAAAAAATGAAAAATTTTATTTAATGCTGAAAAACATTGTTAGAAAACTGGAAGCAAGGAATGAGACAAAAAAAAAAAAATGCACTGAAGCAAGTTTAAAAATGCTTATACTATACTAATCTGAAAACATGAAAATCACTTTAAATGGCTTTGAACCAGGCAAAATTGAACTTATTCAATTTGAGTCTGTATTCACATGATAATCCAAATCCAAATCTTAAAAAACTTCACATTACTTTCAGATGACACCTATCTATAACAATTATTCTATATCAAAAAAAAAAAAAAAGAGTGTAAGGAATCATACCCAAATCAAATGTTGATGTTTTCTCTAAGCAAGAGGGTTATAGGTGAGTATTAGATTGTTAACCTTTTTTGTATTTTTCACATTTTCTAAAATGAACATTAACTAGTACTTTTTTCAATCTAAACAAAAATTGTATTAAAAAATACATGATGTTTTGTCCAGCCATACAGTATGAAATCTAGATTTATATCTAGTGTGGAATTCTTCATCTTTATTCCATTACCAAAAATTTATGGGTTTATAACCTAACATCAATCTCTGTGAACAAATATTCCATCAAAATACAACATTCAATTGGCTGGTAATATTAGAAACAATTGCTCCAGGTAGTTTATGACAAAACAGTCCCGTTATATCACTTTCCCTGTGTGATATCGTCTTTTCAAAAAGTTAGAGACTGTAATGGGCTGTCTTTGTGACAAGGAGAATTATATTTTGTGAAAAAGATGGAACTTGCCAAGTAGGTGAATAGACTTTGCAAACTGTTATCCAGAGGGCTAAAATTGGATGAATAGACCTGTTTGGTTTGACTTGAACAGAATAAATTAAATATAAATTAGCCAATAGCCTTAAACAAATTAGAAGACTTCATATAAAATTTAAATTTAGGAATTACTTTAAAGGTCATGAGACTGAAATTGTTTGCTTCTAGGCTGTTGTCAAAGGCAGCGGAGTCACTTGCTGCCTCCTCCTCCCCATGCCAGGCTTAGCAACATGGGCTCCCAGTTTGCTGCAATACCTGCCACTCCCTATTGCACTTTAGCAGCTAAATGTACTCATCTCATCTTTCTAGAGGCAGTGGCTCAGAGCTCTGGCTTTGGAGTCACTGGGATTAGAAGCCACTTTCTGAGTGTGTGCTTGTCTAGTTACTTAACTTCCATATGCTTCAGTTTCCTCATTTGTAAGGTGTGATGATGGCAGGGTCTGTCTCATATGGTTGTAGTGAGAATGAAGTGACCTTATATTTGTAAAGACTTAGCACAGTGCACAGCCTTTAGGAAGAACCATTGTGCATGTTACCAGCAGCCAGCCACAGGAGGAATTTGAACTTGGTCCTCCCCCAGTCAGGAATTCCATTCTGAAGAAAGCAGAGGACGCCAGGGGGCACAAAGAGAAGGCTTTGAAGTTGAGTTTGTGGCTCCTTCTGAGAGGGAGAGAGAACAGAAGGGACATATGTAGCAAGCCTGGGTGGAGAGAGCAGAGTGCGGTGTTAACCACGGGGCTTGGCACTCAGGTCAGCCTGGTTCTCTGCTTTGCCATTTCCCAGCCACGAGCCAAGTTTTCTCTGAACCTGTTTCCTCACTGTCAAACGGGGATACTGACAATGCCCATACCGAGGTCTGTATTAGCCTGGATTTCTTTCGGGAAGAAAAAGTTGAAACCAAGGCTTTCATAGAGAGTATATTTTGGGAAATGATCCCAGGAACAAGAGTGGGACTGAAGATCATGTCATTATACAAGAAGGAAGCCTACATCAAGATGAGCTGCTGAGCTGGACACTGCTGCGGCCTCCTGGGTCCGAGTCTCACCGTGACCCTCTGAAGAGTTGAGGTGCTGGGCTGGACACTGCTACAGGTCACTGGGTCCGAGTCTCACCACGACCTTCTGAAGAGTCAAGGTGCTGAGCTGGACACTGCTACAGGTCACTGGGTCCAAGTCTCACCACGACCTTCTGAAGAGTCAAGGTGCTGAGCTGGACACTGCTATGGGCTGCTGGGTCTGAGTCTCACCACGACCCTCTGAAGAGTCAAGGTGCTGAGCTGGACACTGCTGTGGGCTGCTGGGTATGAGTCTCACCACGACCCTCTGAAGAGTCGAGGTGCTGAGCTGGACACTGCTGAGGGCCCCTGGGTCTGAGTCTCACTGTGACCCTCTAAAGAGTTGTGGGAAACAGACTTCAGATGTTTGCTCACTCCAGGGATAGAAAGGGAAGCATTTATCATCAGCTCTGTCCTTATCTTTGGTCAATGGCTTTCCTCTGGGGAAATCCAGACTTGTGTATTTAGAATATCAAGTGGATATCAATATTCAGGTCCCCTGAAAGATGTCCTGGGGCAGAAAACAAGGGCTACCTGGTACAGTTGTGGGAATGTGCTATCAGATGACACCTATCAAGGGAGGTTGCAACAGTAACGGCTGGAGTGGAAGGTGGGCCCAGGGACTCTGACAGGGGCCCAGAAGTGTCCACGCTAACAGTTCTCAGTCTCACCACTCTCCCTTTGTCAAGGGACTCTAATTTGCTCCAGTGCTTTTACTTAGTTTCATACAACTAAACCTACATGAGAACATTCTTGGGGAAAACCTAATTTGCATTTACTCAAGACCTATTGCAGAAAAGATAAGCTATTCACCATCTGAATCAGAAACATTAAAAGGGGGTGCATGTACGATACTTCCAAAAATGGTATTTAGATACCATAAGGTTGAATCACTGAGCATTCCCCTTCCGAAGTTACCTTTAGGATTGCCACACATTTTCATGCTTAGGAAATCTACATAGTCACTGCTTTTTGCCCTGTGACTCTGGCAAGGGCCTCTGGCCTACGGCAGTGGAGGCAGAATCAGTATGACCTGCAGACTGAGGGTCAGGCTTCAGGAGCTTTAATCTTGTTTCTGCCACAAAATTTATTTTTTTCCTTTGCCTCCCCAAGTCTGCTTTCTCTTTAGTAAACTGTGGGATTTGGATCAAATGATTTAAAAGGTCTTTGATATGCAAAAGATTGAAGTTGGACCCCCTACCTTATACCATATACAAAAGCTTACTCAAAATGAATCAACCACCTTAATATAAGAGGTAAAAATCATAAAACTCTTAAAAGAAAACATAGGGATGAGTCTTCATGACCTTGAATTTGGCAATGGCTTTTAAAATATAACACCAAAGTACAAGCAACAGAAGAAAAAATAGATAAATTTGATTTTATTAAAATTAATAACTTTTGTGTGTCAAAGGACATTATCAAGATAGTGGAAAGGCACCTAGAGAATGAAAGAAAATATTTGCATATCACATATCCAGTATGCAAATATGTCTAGTATCCAGAATATATAAAGAATTCTCAGAACTCAACAACAAATAAACAAGCAACCCAATTCAAAGATGGGCAAAGGACTTGCATAGATATTTGTTCAGAGAAGATATACGATTGGCTAATAAGCACCTGGAAAGGTGCTCCACATAGCTAGTGATCAGGAAAATGCAAATCAAAACCACAAGAGATACCACTGCAAACCTACGAGCCTGGATAGAATAATAACAGTTTTAAAGAGAAAACCAAGTGTTAGAACATGGAGAAATAGAAACTCTTGTGCCTTGCTGGTGGGAATGCAAAACAGTTTTGCTGCTGTTGATTGCAACTATGGAAAATGGTTCTGCTGCTATGGAAAACAATTTGGCAGTTCATCAAAAAGTTAAACAAGAATTATCATGTGTCCTGGCAGTTCTCCTCCTAGGAATATAACCAAAAGAATTAAAAACAGGTACTCAGATATATGTGCACACATGCTCATAGTACCAGTATTCACAACAGCCAAAAAATGGAAACAACCAGAATGTCCATGAAGGGATGATGGATAAACAAATTATGGCGCTGGATATGTGCTCACTGAAACACTATTTAGCTATAAAAAGGGATGAAATGGTGATACATGCCACAGCTCGATGGACCTCGAGGACATTGTGCTAAGTCGGAGAAGCTAGACACAAAGGCACAGATCGAATAATTCCACTGATATAAAACACCCAGAATAGGAAATTCATAGAGACAGAAAGCAGGTTGGTGGTTGCCGAGAGCTTGGGAAAGGGGCTAAGGGAATAACTGCTTAACGAATATGGACTTTCCTTTTAGGAAAATGTTGAAAATGTCATGGAACTAGGTGGAGGTGACAGTTGTACAATGTCGTGAATGTACTGAATGCCACTGAATTGCCACCTTCAAGATGGTTCCTTTTGTTATGCGAATTTCACCTAATCTTTTTAAAAGGTCCTTGATAGCTCTGAAATTCTATAATTGTGACCAAAGCAATAAAGCCACAAATAGGTTGTGAGTTGAAAGTGGAAATTGCAAAGAACAAGGGTTATTACATAGGCTGAGCACAGTATAAACTCCAAAACGCCAGGGCCCCGGCCCACACCATGAACTCTCAGCAGTGGGAACCTGTTATAGTCAAGGCCCTAATGCTCACATTGACATCAGAGCAGATTTGGCGAGTATCTTCAGGCAAGGATTGGAGGCAAGGAGCTGAACGAATCTTTACCCCAGGAATAGTCTATAAGTAGTGTGAAAATCACATGCGTTAGATAATCTTAAAAATAATCCCCCATCTTTTATGGTTGCCTATCTATTATAGATAGGCATGAAAAACGCTAGGCTGAGTTCAAGACATCAAAGAAATATCATCAAACGTGTGTTTGGACCTTAGGTTTGTTAATTATTGTACGGCTATTTGTGGTACCAACAGAGTAAGCATTTATTGTTTATGACAACCCCTCGGGGCAGATGTCACGGTCCTGGCACTTTGGCATGCTTGTTACTGCTTTCTTATGTCCTCAATTTCAAGATGACAGAAATGGAGGTTGGAAGCTAATAATAGTGTCATGTCATCAGCGGGAGGTGGAAGGGAGCACGCTCGCCAAAAACCGTGATGCTGGATGTCTTAAGGCATCTGCAAGGGAAGGCGAGAGTGACATAAAACAGGAAGGACCCTCCCACGTCCCTCTCCCCATATTTTTGGGCTATAGTTGGGTGATAGCTTTCATATGAAGGCTATAAATTAGTTTCATAGTAGGGCTGAATACATTGGATACTTTTTCTTCCATTCTTGAGATACTTTGCTAAGAATGGAGGGGAGGAGGGAGGTTGGGTGGAGGGAGGGTAATCAGTGGGACCACACCTACGGTGCATCTTACAAGGGTACATGTGAATTTATTAAATATAGAATATAAATATCTTAATACGATAAATAGGAAAATGCCACGAAGACTATGTTAGCCAGTTTGATGAAAATGTTTCAAATTGTATGTAAAACCAGCACGTTATACCCCATGATTGCATTAACGTATACAGCTATGATTTCATTAAAAAAAAAAAAAAAAAAAAAAAAAACAGGAAGGACCACAACGATCGGCACGGAAAGGTAAGGACAACAAAAGCACATAAGGCTGAACCCAGCAGGATGGCAAGAAGAGACAGAACAGAACCCAGGAGCTACAGAAAAGGGCATTGGAGCCAATGCTCGCCCGCATCACGCTGCCGGGAGCTCGGCAAGTGGCTCGTTTGACTCTGCAGCTTCCCCTCTGAGAGTCTCCCTTAGATTCCAATTCAATCAGATTGATTGTTGAGAATATGTGCTCTTGTCTGAGACAGCCCAAGTTCGGCAGTGTCAGGAGGAATAAGTATCAACCATTCCCTTGATCCAATAGCCATTGGAAAGATAATTATAAGCGAAATATTCCTGCTGGAGTTGTGCAACAGTGTGTATACTCTTATTTTTCCAAAAGTAAAAGATATTCATTGTGGATGAATGAGTAATGACAACATCAAAAGTACATTAATTTATAATCCGAGATCTAGAGGCAGCCATTGCTGTATTTGGGGTTGATTTTTCAAGTCTTTAACACGTAAGTATACATCTATTTATAAAAGTGGGTTGCATCTGATACACTCCATTTTGATAGTTTAACTTGACTACAACAGATGAAAAAGTTGTAAAATCATATATAGGTCCAGAAGTATGAAAAGTAGGCAGAAATATAAAGTACACTATTGGGAAAGCCTTCGCATGGTGGTCTGAGGAAGGCGCCACCATCATCATTCCATTTTGATCTTTGCTTCCTTAGTAGACTTGATCCCAGGTTCTCTAAGGCTGGAAATGGTGGGAGCATTGGGGTGATGTGGGAAGGCTCCCCCCCCCCCAATGGTGCAATGGGATCCAGGCAGGAAGGGTCTCTGCAAGGGGTTGCAGGCTGAAACTAGGAAACTATGCCATTTAATCTGAATTACGTTGTACATGAAGTTTGAAAATTATCCCAAAGCCTTAATAAAGCCTCACTGTGATATCCTGACCTCCCCTTACCCTCCCCCTGCCCTGTACACACACGTAGAATTCTCCCTCTGTTGGCAACTCTGGAAGACCTGGATTTGTTTTTATTTAGCAGGCAACTGGTTTCCTTATAGACGTGCCTTTTACAATGGGAAGAATAATACACTTCGTTTAATAGGTAAATAAACCTGGTGGAGGATATATTTTAGACTCACACAAAGGCTTTCCCTGATCTCACGGAGAGTTTACACTGTCTAGAAAGAACCGCAGCTCCTTCTGAACCTCACGCCTGCCCTGGTCCCCATGGCCATTGCAGAGGGGCATGACCAGGGCCCAGACCAGTAAGGCGCGTGCGGCGGCTGGATCACTCAGCTTGCTCATTTTGCTGAGCTCTGCTCATCCACCAGCAAGTCCTCTCAGCAAGAGCAGCCAGACCCCGGATGGCCACTCTATCAGGAAAGAATTAGCTCTGTTCCCTGACACCAGAATGAGTGCGTTTGAGGAATATTGGTATTCTGCTCCTTGACCGTCTGTCCTTCAGTCTAAATAATCCCAGTTCTTTTAACCTTTTTTAAATCATAAGCTTTATTGTTTCCAACCCTTTAATATCCTCACAATTCTTCTCTGAACCTCTCCCAACCAGGCCACCTCTTTCTTCTCTAATTACAGGGCTGAAGCGCAATGTTCCGGGAAGCGCTTGAGCAGTGCTCAGTAAAATGGAAGGCTAATCTTAAGGCTCCTGCAGGCTGGGGTTTATGCAGCTTCCCAGGGTCATGGTCATGCAATGCTGTTTTTTTAAGCAACTGCTTAAAAATACCACGTGTGTCAGAGGCTCTCTGCAGCCTGTGGACATTATGGTGTGACCTGCTATTCGGGGTGTGAGGTCACCCTCTGTGCCCTGCTCTCCCGTGCAGTCTGTCAGGGAAGGCATGTTTCAGTGTATGTCCTGAATATCTGTGCATGTCTGCTGGGGGCTTCCTGGGGCCGACCCGGGTGAGCAGCTCTGGAATGTGAGACCCTACGTGCTGTTGCAGGTCTGCAGAGGCTGCCTGTCCCCCTCCTGATCCTCACTAGAGAAGCTTGTGTGTAGTTCCCAACTGTGGTTTCCATCTGTTCTGAGAGAAATAAACTGTAAACTTCAAAAAACAAACAAAAGCAACAACAAGACCCCACATGTCCAGTTTAGCACCTGCCTCGGATGGCGGCTACTGGAGGTGGGTGCCGTGCAGGGCAGTTCAGCCGGCACCGCACAGCCACCGTGCTGGCAGCAGCCCTGTGTCACAGATGACGATGTGCTTCCCAGAGCTTGGCTCTGTGGACCCAAGTCTTCTCTTGAGGACACTTGCCTCTTCAGAGACGTAACCTTCTACCTCTTTCCTCTTTCAAAATGAGAAAGAACTCACTATCATCCTCTATACCTGCAGTCTCCAACTCCTGGGGCTCAGCTGCATACCCATGGCCTCCCCCAGCTCACATTACCACGTGACCCCAACTCGTGTCACAGTAGTCATTAGATTGTCACAGGAGCGTGAGCCCTTGCATACATTGTACTTGCCATGGATCTAGGTTTCGAGCTCCTCGTGAGAAGCTGGTGCCTGAGCTGGAGCTGGCGTGGTGATGCCACTGCTGGGACCCTCTGTCTAGTGGCAGAGAAAGAAACCAAGGGCTCCCACCGATTCTGCACAATGGTGAGCTGTATAATTATTTCATTAAATACCACAATGTAATAATCATAGGGGAAAAAGGCATGATAAATGTAATGTGTGTAAATCATCCCAAAACCATTCCCTCCATCTACACCCCCAGTCTAGGTTGGGGTTCACTGCTTTATACTGTACCCCAAACTTCATCTCGTCAATGTGTGCTTCTCCTTAGAATCTGCATTTTAAGCCTTTTTATTTCTTTTTTTGTTTTATTGTTAAACCATAGCTGTGTACATTAATGCAATCATGAGGCACCATACACTAGTTTCATAGACCGTTTGACACATTTTCATCACACTGGTTAACATAGCCTTCCTGGCATTTTCTTAGTTATTGTGTTAAGACATTTATATTCTACATTTACTGAGTTTCACATGTACCCTTGTAACATGCACTGCAGGTGTAATCCCTCCAATCACCCTCCCTCTGCCCGCCTTTCCCCTCCCTCC
>CAUYPK010114937.1:0-31512 GCA_963574355.1 Loris lydekkerianus
TGACTGGGAAAATGCCAGGAAGGCTATGTTGAATATTGGGATGAAAATGTGTCAAATGGTCTATGAAGCTAGTATATGATGCCCCATGATCATATCAATGTACACAGCTATGATTTAATAAAAAATAAATAAATAAATAAAAAATAAAACTAGGAAAAAAAAATTTTGTTTCCTTGAAGTCCCAGCTTGTCACAGCAGGGGTAATGTGAACCTATCAATCCTCTCTCTCAGCTCAACTCCCAATCTTCCATTTTATTGGGTTATTTCTGGCCATTATTTCTCCCTCTGAATGGAAGCCTCTGCTGAAAGCTGGCTTTTAGTCACCCATCTTGCCAACGTTCTCCCATGTTTGATAGTATTTTACACACAGTAAGAATGTCTTCATAATTGGAATCAATCCTCTCAAATCCTGCCACTGCTTTGTCAAGTAAGTGTTTATAATATTCTAAATCCTTTTTTGTCATTTCAACAATGTTCATGGTATCTTCACCAGGGATAGATTACATGTCAAGAAACCACTTTCTTTTGTTATCCATAAGAAGTAAATGCTCATACATTCAAGTTTAATCATGAATTAACTGCAGGCTCCACTTCTAATTCTAGTTCTCTTGCTAATTTCACCACATGTGCAGTTACTTCCTCTGCTGAAGTCTTGGACCCCTCAAAGTCACCCACGAAAGTTGGAATCAACTTATTAACACTCCTGTTAATGTTGACTTTTTGACCTCTTTCCATGAATCGTGAATGTTCTTAATGGCATCCAGAATGGTGAATTTTTTCCAGAAGTTTCTTCAATTTACTTTGCCCAAATCCATGAAAGGAATCACAATTTATGGCAGCTATAACCTTATGAAATGTACTTTTTAAAAATAGTAAGACTTGAAAGTCAAAATTACTACATGATTCATGGGGTATAGAATGGATATTGTATTGGCAGGCATGAAAACAACATTAATTTCTTTGTATATATCCATCAGAGCTCTTGGAGAACCAGGTGTATTGTTAATAATGAGCTGGAATGGAATTTGAATGGAATCCTTTTCTTCTGAGCAGTAGATCTCAATAGTGGGCTGTAATTATTCAGTAAACCATAACTATAAACAGATGTTCTGTCACCCAGGCTTTGTTATTCTATTAATAGAGGACAGGCAAAGTAGATTTAGTATAATCCTTAAGAGCCCTAGGATCTTCAGAATGGTCAATGAACATTGGCTTCAACATAAAGTCACCAGCTGCATTAACCCCTAACAGGAGATTCAACCTGTCCTTTGAAGTTTTCAAGCCAAGCATTGACTCCTTCTCTCTAGCTGTGAAAGTTCTAGATGTCATCTTCTTTCAATAGAAGCCTGTTTTGTTTAAAAATCTATTGTTTAGTGTAACCACATTCATCCGTTTATCTTACCTAGATCTAGATATTAATAATTTGCTGCAGCTTCTACATCAGTATTTGGTGCTTCACCTTGTGTTTTGTGTTATGAAATGGCTTCTTTTCTTAAACCTTAAGAACTAACCCCTGCTAGCTTCAAATTTTTTTCTGCAGTTTTCTCACTTTCTTCAACCTTCTCCGATTAAAGAGAGGTAAGGCCTTGCTCTTGGACTATTAGACTTTGGCTTAAGAGACTGCTGTAGCTGGTTTGATCATCTATCCAGACCGCTACCACTTTCTCTATATCAGCAATAAGGTTTTTTGATTTCTTATTATTCACGTATTTACTGGAAGAGCACTTTAACTTCTTCCTTCAAGAACTTTTCATTTGCATTCACAACTTGGCTAACTTTGGTGAAAAAGGCCTAGCTTTTGGTCTATCTTGGCTTTTAACAAGCCTTCCTCACTGAGCTTGTTCATTTCCAGCATTTGATTTAAAGTGAGAGATTTTTTATTCTTCCTTTCACTTGAACACTTTGAGGCCATTGTAGGGTTATTATTAATAATTGGCCAAGTTCCAATACTGCTGCATCTCAGAGAATAGGAAGACTAGAGGAGTGGGAGAGAGATGGGGGTATAGACAGGAGGTGGGGCAGCCAGAACACACACAACACTTACCAACTAAGTTTACTGTCTTGCATGGGTCAAGCAATTACAATAGTAACATGAAAGATCACTAATCACAATACACCATGGAATAAAGATGGAAAAGTTCAAAATATTGCAAGAATTACCAAAATATGGCACAGATACACAAAGTGAGCACATGTTGCTGCCAAGAAATGCACTGAAAGATGAGCTCAAGGCAAGGTTGCCACAAATCTCCAATTTGTAAAAAACTCAGTATTTTCAAAGTGCAATAAAGTGAAGCACAATAAAATAGGATGCCTATATGTATGTAAAGATGATATGACCCGGCAATGTCCACAAAGGTAGAGAAGTGGAAAGATTCCAGCCCAGGTCTGCTGGAGAATAAAGCTATTGCTCTGCTAATGACGTCACGCTGCAAGAGCTTTCCGAAAGGTTCCACCTCTATTTCCTTCATCTCAGTGATCATTTATTAAGCATGTTGACACCATGCTAGACCCTGACAATATCAAGGTTAGTTAGATGCTACATCGCTTTCAATGAGTTCATTTTATCTATTTGGGGGATAGAAAGTATAGATCAGTTAAGGGCTACTTGGTAAATGTTCTGATCAACTAAACAATGCCCGAACTAAGGAAGGTCCCAGGGGCTCAGTCAGCCTGAAGGCTTTCTGGAGGAAGTGATGCCCAAAGGCATTCCCATTTGAATGACAGACCAATGCCTCATTCTCTCTGCAGGCCACCACCCAGTCTTCCAAGGCATTCTCTAGTTCAGGTGGTGGCTCCATCTTCTAGTTAGTGACTAGAGCCACACCCCTGTAAGAGACACCAGAGCAAGGCTTCCCCTGCCCCTTTCCCCACAATGACTCATTTGTCACTGGGGATTCATTGAGCACTCTCAGATATGAGTGTTAGTCCTCTTCTCCTACCTTCATGTTTGTCTTACGTTTTTTATATCATGACTTTTTAACCGCGTGAGTTAAACCACTCCCTGTCTGGTCTCCCTGCCCCCAATTTTGCCCCATTCTCTCCTTTTAATCCCACCATCTTTATACACGGAAAATATGACATTGCCATTTTCTATTAAAAATCCTTCTGTGACTCCACACACCTTTCTTCTCACATGAAAGTCTTGACACTTGTATGGCTATAGCTATCACTCATCTGTCTGGAAAGCCTTTAACTGAGTCCCCTATCTGCCTTGCAAACTCCTCTTTCTTAAAAATTCAGCTCAGACACCACCTCCTCCAGGAAGTCTTCCCTGATGCCCCATTTGATATAGATGTGCATCCTGTGTTTAGCCCTGCTAATCCCTACCCACATAGTTCTGTACTCATTGGTGTACTATGTGTCTCTCCCACCTAACTGTGAGTCCCTGGAAGGTGGGAGGACTGTGTCTTATTTGACTTGGAGTCCAAGAACATGACACATGAAAACTATTAGCGATTGTGGAAAAGAGGTAATTTCAGGAAGTAGGAATAGCTTGAGTAAAGTATGATGGAGCACAACTATGGAATATGTGGCAAACTGCACAGCAAAAAGCAGCAGCAGACAAAAAATCTCCCATCAAGGACCAGAGAGCAAATATTTTAAGCTTTTTAGGCTAAGAGGCAAAATCAAAAATAATTATGTTGACACTTACGTGAGCATTTAATATGCAACTGTTCAAAGATGTAGGAATCATTCTTAGCTTGTAGTCTGATCCCTGAGGGCCAAATTCAGCCCATGAGGGGCAGTTTGCCAACCCTTGCCACAAAGGATGAGTAGAGAATATTCTTAGGGGACAACTTTCCTATCCCTGCCAAGGAAAATGAAAGGGTCATTTGGAACCAGAGGAACAGGACCCATGAGGAACATTCTCTGTGGCTCTGAAGATACTTTTCTTCCTGGGTCTCCTCATGGCAATGGTTATTTATCTGACCTTCACCCCAATATCAGTTCAGCTCTCACACTTTGTTCCAAAACAGGTCTTTAAATCACTCAGGAGCCAAGCCAAGCCAAGCCAGGCTGAAAGAGGAAGTAAGGTTAGCCAAGCCTATGTTCCAGCACACTCCACGGACACCAAAACAAAGACAGGATAAAGTCCAACGAAATCACCTGCAAACAATAATTTAAAAAAAAAAAAAAAAAAAAAAGGCAAGACATTGATGGTCCAATTAAGTCTGTGGATGAGCCAGGTAACTGAGTCAGAGACTTTCCAGGAGAGGTCTTAGTAGCTAAATCAGATGGAAATTACTGGATATTACAAACATGTGCATGAGTTAAATGAGTATCAACTTTTGGATGCCTGTTTTGACTCAGTGAGACCATATTATGAATGTCACCTTAACAGTTGCCTCTGGGGAGGCCACGCGGACTTCACTGTGGGATTCCCACTCTGCCTTTGCCATGTTGGTTCTACGCTGTTGCATGTTTGTCTCAACTTTCTCAGAGAGGCAATGAGTTTAATGCTGGTGTGACATCCACTCTGTTAGCTACACCGTGAGAACAAACTAGTCATTCATAGCATGAGTCTTCATGTCATCAGTTTCACCTCCCTCATGCTACACCACCTTATCCAGGTGAAGTGACTTCCCCGGGGTCTGCAATGGTCTTCTGGGCATGATGGTATTGGGAACAGCAAAGCTGCAGCAGCATAGCTCATGTGTATTGAACAACTTGAGACTGAATGACTTTAAAAGTTTTAAAATTAACTTAGGAAAGCCCTCATGAGAAGGGTCTACAGTTATTTCAGAATAAACCTGTCCAATATTCTGATGGACCAATATTTCAGATGAAATAATCTAATAAATTGCTAGGTCTTTAAGGATCTTATAGTCCAGATCCTTATATTTTAACATCCAATATCAAATTTATAAACGTATAGTCTGGGATGGGGAATATAATTGAGAATTTGAATAAAGTGCCCTTTAAATGAAAGATTGTGAATATAGCAAATTATCCCAACAAACACTGGCTACTCAGGTGACCTGCAGAGAGTTCATTTATTTTTTCACTGTAGCAAGAATCCTTCTTTTCATTTTTATGGAGAAGACCTTGGCGGATTTAGTCCTTCTGAGAATCGGAGAGCTCTGGGGCCAGTGGAGGTATTATAGGATATCTGCAAAGGATTATTTCTGGATTGCTAAACCACTTAGTGAACTATTTTGAGGTTATGCAGTTAAGACTGGGGTACTAGTTAAGAGTAAGATGAAGTTCTGAGAGTAACAACAACCCTGACATTGCCATGACCACAGCCTCACACCTTTTGAGTACTGGTGAAGAGAGGCCTGGTGATCAGGAATCCAGAGTTCTACCTTTGTAAAATTCCTCTAGGTTCTTATCTTATACAAAGATGTCAGCTTTGATCTCAGCTTTCACTGAGTCTCCTTGGCTTCTCCTGAGCCACTCCTTGCACTTGTAGAGAGGCAAGGGCCCAGGTCCTCCCGCAAAAGTGTGGGAGCATTCCTTCTGTGTCACCACCTCGATGCATGCTGTGTAACCTGAGCTCTGCAGCTGCACTAGTTCCTTCAGGTGTCTCAGGTGTCACCTGAATGAGGGTCCCAACCAAGGGATGCTTAGGATGTCAGCTTTGAGGGCCTGGGGTTATTTTCTATTAGGGCAAAAACAAAGCAGAAAGGGAGCCTACAACTCTCACTACTAAAGGCCCGTGTGTAGGACAAGACCAGGTACTCAACTCACAAATCGAACTGGCCTTAAATAAGCAATCACTTGAGAGTTTGGGGAAGATGTGCAGAAAGTCACTGGGCACCCTGATTCAAAGCGAGAACCTATGATGGTTCACACATCAAAGGAGGAACTACAATCACCTGCTTACACAGTCATGGGCCTATAGGAGTGAGAAACCCACACCCAGGAAATACGCAGGTGGTGATTATCACTTCACCGGCTCCACCAGCTTCATCCTACCACCAAAGCCCCAGATTCCAGGATGTTGTTAGTAGGTGAGCTCCTCATCAGAATGCACCCAGATGACAGGGAAATTCTGAAAGTGGTTTACTGTGACAAGGCCCTAGACTAATGGAACTAGAAAGTCCAATAAAACTCAAGTGGGGACTGTGCACAGACACTTCCAGTTCCCTAAATGAGGCAGGTGTCAAATGTCTTAAGTTCCTCTGCCTGAACAGCTCTGGGCTTTTGCTAGGCAGACTCCATTGTGTTGGGCTATCCTCCTGGGATGGTTCTCATAACCAGATTTGACAGTCTATTGTTTCACTGAGTCTCCTTGGCTTCCCCTGAGCCACTCCTTGCACCTGTAGAGAGGCAAGGGCCCAGGTCCTCCCGCAAGAGTGTGGGAGCACTCCTTCTGTGTCACCGCTTTGATGCATGCTGTGTAACCTGAGCTCTGCAGCTGCACTAGTTCCTTTAGGTGTCTCAGGTGTCACCTGAATAAGGGTCCCAACCAAGAGCTCTGCTGGACAAAGGCACTGACCCCAGCCCCACCGACTGGCGCATTTTGTGAGTGGGGTCATCAATTAGCTTCACAATTTTGCCTTCCCTTAGTGATCGTCATCAACACCTAACCTGTATTTCTAGACCTTGCAAGACAAAAAATTTAGCCATTGTTGGAAAGCACATCCCTGGCTGCACTGTCACACACTCATAAAGTCATAAAGGGGCATTGCATAATGCTCTCTGTGTGTGGGAAAGGACCTGAACTTTGGAACTGGACAGGATCACTTAGTGTCCCTGAGCTTGAGGTGGAGGGAGAAGACACACCTCTGACACCCAATTAACATGAGAAGGTGGGAGGAGAGCAGGGAGTTATGCTGTTCAGAGATCCTGGCAGACATTTTTCAAGCATTTACTACGCAGCAGGCAGTGCCCAACCTTTTTTACTTTCCTGCCACACATTGAAGGAAGAGTTGTCTTGAGCCACACATTAAAACCACAAACACGAATAAAAGCTGATGAACTAAAAAAAAGGTTAGTGTATAATTTTCTCATATTCGACACCATAGATAAGCAAAATAGGCTTCAAATACTCTGCATGTGGTCCGGGGACCGCAGGTTGGATACTCCTGGAAGTGTTTTGCAGGTATGAAGTCACTTAAGCCTCCCAGTCATCAGCCAGCATGCATACCGGTTTTGTCCCTATTTTGTATATAAGAGGAGCAAGGCACAGAGAAGTGAAAGAATTCCATGCATGTAGGAAGCGGTCACCCGAAGAGTCAAACCCAGGCTGCTGGCTCTAAGGCCCTGTGCAATGCCTCTCCTAGGATTGTCTGTCACATTACGGCATTTAGTCTTCTCAGGTACTCAGAGAGCTTTCCTGGCCCTGTTATATAGACAAGAAGTTGGATTTCAGAGAGGTTAAGTCATTTTTCCTAAAATCACAGAGTTCATAACCAAGCAGAGATTTCAATCCCTGCCTCCCTGGCTTATACTTCCACTTCACACCAAGACTCAGTATGTACATTTTCTAGAAGTTCTGAACCCTTTAAGGAAGAGAGAGAAGGAGGGTAGGTAGGGGAGCAAGAAGAAAAAAAATAGATATTTAGGGACTAACGCAATTAATAAAATATTAATTTTGACGTATTATGAATCTGAAGTCACATCACGTAAGATTTGGGACACTGAAATATATTACGTGTCTCTCAGTTCGCAAATAAAACGTCCAGCCTTTGTTCATGTAAGGACATGAAAGCCTAGGAGAGAATTGAAACAAACTAGGACAGTTAGAAAATAAACAAAAAAGACCTTTAGGAATTAAAATACACACACACACACACACGTTTTTCTACTGATTTTTAAAAAAATCATCATGGTTTGTTCTCTTTGGACACAATTGGAGGTGACCGTTGGGGACAAAGTATTTTGGCTGAACTGTGCAGCTTCCTGGCCCATCCACAAAGCGTAGCCCAGTCTAGAGAGCTGCTGCCATTCATCACACGGGCTCCGCTTTTAGACTCAGCGTTTAGATCCACTCTGTGGGGAAGGGCAATTATTCCTCTAGTCCCAAAGGAAGATTCAGTGCCCAGAATCACATGCATAATTGTTCCAGGGGAAGTATTATAGGACCAACAAAAAGAAATCTGTGCTGTATTATTTTGTAGGTTCCAACTGGTTAGATATAAAACAAAACAAAAAAGAAATTACATACTGGATGCAAAATTAGAGCATTTAACGTTTCTTTTTCTTTTAGACATTTTAATCTATTCCTCCACAAGGATAGCTAACGGGGTCTAAAAGCTTTTGCCACTTTTCTACTGCCTTTTAAGATGCCTATTTTCTTTAGCTGGTCCTTCCAACAAAGCCATGTTCATTTTGTTCTTAGGATTAATTTCTAAGGATACAGTTCTTAGAGTAATTTAGGAATTATCCCAAGAATTATTAAAGGATTTAAAAGTCTTAATATAGCAGTATTAATTTTCTAAAGGATCCATCAAGAAATATTTCTGAATGTCTGATGGTGAGAAAAGTCTTACAAAAGAAATATTGAAGCCACGGGCTTCAAAATGATGAATAATAATAAGATAGAAAAATGTAATGTCATTGTTGTAAAGGAAGTATTTTTATGTACGAATGGATACATATGTACATTACATTTATAGCAGGCAAATTCCCTTCATAGGGTTGTGCTAGTATTTTTCCCCAAACACATTATATTTTTTCGTCATCATGAAGAGATACATGATGTGTAAGCTGATGTGCACGGAAGGATAATGTGCTTGTTGATGAATGCCTTTTCTATTTACAGTTCTCTTCCGAAAGCTAATAAAATTCAACTTTGATCTCGGCTTAATAATAAGAACTATTTGGGTTTCAAAAGTCATATTTAATATCAGAGAACCAGTCCTTTAAGCATTTCCTTGTATTTGCTACTGCTGAATGAGCCAAATGGTATTAATTAAACAACCAACCTCGAGCACAGAAAAGTACACAAAAGCTCAGTCAGTGACTTTGCTGACTCTTCTTCCCCCTTGTGCATATTACCATTAACTTTTCATCTACAACATCTGAGATGCATCATCTTCCTTGCGCATGTATCACCCCAATAGCGAGTAGGAAACAAATTCTCCTCTGTAGACAGTGTTTTCTATAATTTGCAGGAAAATGCTGGGAAAGCTACGGAGGTAGGAACATGAGTTCAAAAGGCAAGCTCAGGTGCAGAGGGGAGTTCTTGCTTGTTAAGGTGGTGAATCTGTTAACTGCCTGGATTTTTCTTTCTCTGAGCTCTAGCAGTATTTTGGAGGTAGCAACAGAGGTGAGGTGACCCGTAGGAATGGAAAAAAGGTACTAACTTTGATATTGGTGTAAAGAATAGAAAAGTAGGCCCCCCTGGTGGTTGGGCAATAGAAAAGGGACAGAGGAAAAGGGAGATGTTTGAACTTGGAATTCCAGGCTGGGATTCAGGTTAATGAATGGTGCAACCCTCTTCTCTGTGTCCCTAGCACAGTGTACAGCAATGTCCACATTGTTTACAAATACTGCTGTATAAGTTCATCCTGTAGGGTAGTTCAGAGAGGATGACAGGGAAGAACTGATGTCCTGGTTACATTCTCATGGAATCACTATAAGGAGGGGTAAAACCCCCAAAATCTACAGGTATGAATATGAGTTGAAAAGTTGTAAACTGCGTTTAGAAGTGAACGACACAGCATTGACCCCAAATTCCCTCCTATGTAACCTAAGAGGAGAATCTTAGAGTAAAAGTACTAGGGAAAAAAAAAAAAAAGACAATAAAAAGAACACAGCAGAAATCAAGTAGGCATGGGGAGTAGGATAAATTCACACCTAACAGGTTCAATGCACATTTTCTGAGCAAAAGGCACACTTAAACTTTGACCTAAACTGTTCAAGTGCAAATTATGTAACCAAAATGTGAGTACCCCTGTAATACTCTGAAATAAAATAAGTAAATAAATAAATGACACTAAATATACAAGTGCCCAGATGAATGACTTATGTTATTAATTCAGTAATTTAGTAGGCATTCGACCACAAGCAAACCACTTCACGTCTCTGGAATTCATTTTCCCAGGTGTGCAATAAAGGGTTTTGCCTAAATCAGCAATGAGCAAATCCCTGGCCTGAAGAATGGCTTTGGTCCAGCTAGTTACACAGATGATCCAATCGGTGTGTCCACTTACAACAACTAATGTCATCTCTGATCTAATCAACCATGAAGCTAGAAGTTGGAAAGCTGCTTCTTTGTTGCAATTTCTACAATATGCACAGAAATTAACATTTTAGTTACTAAAAGGCACTGCCAAATTTTCCACTTGATATAACAGGTAACAAATAATAAGAACATACATTTCTCCGCAGGAAGTAGTGAAACTATTTTTTCAACATGACTGATAGAAAATTTGTTATATATATTTTTTGGAGAGGGGAACACATGCAAAATTAAAAATTCTCTGTTCCTGGGTAGGTTATATCTAACTCTTTTAGAGACAAACGACTAAGGTTTCTCAAAGTGAACTTTGTAGGTGGTATGTAGCCAATAAATTTCAATTAGCCTGCAGTAATTTTGTACGATAGCTAGAAATCAGCAACTCATAACTAAAACCCTAGGAACAACCGTGCTTCCTACATTTTGTTCACTGTAAAATAGTGATAAAATAAATGAATCACTAGCTTCCCTGACATTTATTGATTATTACTTAGAGTGATAAAACCAGGGAAACAGAGGCAGCCAGGACCTTGCTTCTTTATTCTGACTCCATTTTTAGATTCTGTCTTGTTCTGTGAACTTTCTTTATGGATTCCAAGCCTCATGTGTGTTTAAATCTCCAAAGAATAGAGTGACAATCAGCGAGTTGCCACCCTAGGAAATATAGCTGATTTCACAATGCATTTCCAATGTTCTCCCTGCTGCCAACTCTTTTCTGCTTCCAACTCATATTAAACCCAGCTACCACAATGCTCTACCCACAGCCTGGCCCTCATCATATTACTCTCCTGCTCAGATAACCTTAGTCTTCCCCAAAACCTGCAAAAGCAAACCGGAGGTGTTCAGCCTGGCCCTGAGGCCTCTCGTCATCATGAAGTGAACACTGTCCTCAAACATCCCTGGGCCTTGATCTTCCTCTCTGCTGTACTTTATTTCTCTCCTCCTCTGGCTGGTGGCCCTCTATGTTCCCAGAGTTTCATCACGGCACCCTGATTCTCTGGAAAGCTTGCTAAGAGCTATATTCATATTCTTGGGGTATTTTGTGTCTCTTACATGACATTGACTCATGCTGCCTTTTAATAGATTTAATTATTTGTGTCTTATTATCCTTTCAAGGCTACAAGTTTTCTAAAACATGGAACCAAGTCTCATACATCTGACCCTGAAGTACACATTCTTTCCAATCCCTCAAACTACTTCTTTCCTTTGGAGAAGCTGAGCTGGTTGGTAGGGTGTCTCCTTAAAATGGAAACATTTGGTTGGTGCTGTCCTTGCTTTCAGTTCTGTCTCCTGTCACCCATTAAAGGAGGACTATGAGTCCCAAAGGCAAGACCCCTCACTAAACACATGTGCGCACACAGACACACACATCCCTCTTAATAAGGCCAGTGCATGCTCAGAATGCTCAGTAAAAATCACTGACATTAGCCCATCTTCCTTAGCCAAGCAATGCATTTGCAAACCAAAAAGGGCTGGCGGGGGATCCCCATCTCCTTGGCACCTATATCAGTTACTTGAGGCTGCTGTAGCAAACTACCACCAACTGAGTGGCTCAAAGCAACAGAAATTTCTTCTGTCACATTTTAGGAGGCCAAAAGTCCACAAAGTGTGACACACTGTCTCTGAAGGCTGCAGAGGAACGTTTCTATGTCTGGTCTTCTTTCCTGATGATTGCCAAAAACCCTGGGTGTCCCTTGGCTTACGGGTGCATCACTCCAGTCCTCTGTCTTCATGCAGTGACCTCCTGTGTGCTTCCTTTCTCTGTGTCCCTGTTCTGCTATAAAGAGGCCACCAAACCACTCTAACCCAGAATGACCTCATCTTAACTGGATTACATCTGTAAAGGCCCTCTTTCCAGAAAAGATCACATTCCCAGGTCCTAGGCATCAGGACCAAAATAGGGGGACAGATTCAACCCACAATAGCACCCACAACCTTTCCTGTATGGGTTATTCCCATAGTCACATATGCTATCATTTATAGCACTGTAGATGAGCACCTCAGATTAGACCTCCCCTCCGCCCTCCTCTGAGAGACAACAGCAACCCCAAAATCCTTGAAAAAATTAAGTTCCTTTAAAAAAAAAATGAGTTATAACTGTAATTATTCTCTTTGTGATAAAATATATACAAACATAAAATTTGCCATCTTAACCATTTTTAAATGTATAATTCATTGACAGAATACATCCGCATTGCTATGCCACCGTCACATCCACCCTTAGAACAGTTTCTGTCCTGCAAAATGGGAATTCTGTCCCCATCAAACAATAACTGTCCACCTTGCTCCCTGCCCCCTTCTGCCTTGATAGTTCTTTTAAGTACAGAATTTATCATGGATAACTGATGATTGAGTTGCTCTAACCAAAGATTTGTATTTTATTTTAAATGAACACACACAGGGTGCCAAAAAAATGTATACACATTTTAAGAAAGGAAAAAAATGTATTAAAATTGTAATACTCAAGTCACATTGATTTCTGCAATTATAAGAGAGAGAGACAGAGAGGTCAAGGCTGACAGTGAAAACAATGGTCCCAGTGATAAGGTCTCCATTACAGATAGGTGTAATAAGCTCATCTGGTACAATTGAGAAAAGTTTTATGCTGCTTGTCCCAGAATGTGACCCAATTCCCTCATTGACTGATGAAATTATTGCCTAAGCAAAAGTGACTAGGGCTCCTTGGGGATGTTTGTGATAAATCCTAGTGGGAATGTATTCCTGGCCCCATTTGAAAGTGCATTCAAATCAATGCTACAAACATTTGTTCATAGCTCTTATCTGTGCCAGACACTGCTCTAAGTATAGGGACATGGAAATAAATGACACAGCATTAGCTGGCAGGAGCCCTGGTCTGTAGTAAATGTAGGTATTAATACAGGAAATGCTCTGAACGCATTAAAAAAAATACACAGCTATTCTTCTATTTTCTCATAAAAAGGATGGGACAACCTTCAGCTGGTCAACACCATCCTCCTCTTCACACCTCCATTTAGTTGGTCCCTGATCTCTGGTATTCTGCCTTCTAAATGTTTTTCAGTGGGGACCCTTGTGGGCACTGAGGAGACAGCAGAAACACAGGTCTAAAGCTCAGGAGAGTTCTGTGTTGGAAAAAAAGAGCAGAGAACAGTTGAACGGAAAAAGTCAGAGGACATCTGGTGGGTGTTGTTCCTTCAAAGCATCACATCTGGTGCTTTTGCACTACCTCCCAGTCTTCCTTGGCTTGAAGGGGTAACTGTGCTCTTTCATGAAAGTATATTGCCCAGAAAAGTGTAGTACTGCCTTTTCCAGGAAGTTCTTAGGCATCCCAAATCTTCTCTTTTTCCATCCATTCCTAAATACTGGCAATGTATTCTGCCCTGGGTCTTCTTTTATGATCATTTTATATTTTTTCCCTTGGACATCTCATATATTGTCATGGTTTCAACTACCATATATAATCTTATGACTAAAATTTAAATTCCCAGCACAAACTTTATTGCTCAACCTTAGAAACACATATCCAATTATCTACCAGACATTTTCACTCAGATGTCCTACTAGCAAATTTCTCAACCATGTCCAAAAGTTACCTCTTCCTGTGTGTGTGGAGAGAGAGAGAGAGATGAATTATACTAACAGCTACTCATTTTTTCTCTTTCCTTCCATGAGATGTGGCAAGGAAAGAAACATAAATCAGAACTGCAAGATTTTTAAGGTTTTTAGAATTGGATTATTTGAAATTCAGAAGAATATGTAAGAACACATAAAAGATTCACAGCATAATCTCCAGTTCCTGGAACTTTATGTGGTGTGATGAGACCTGCTTGTGAAGGAGCCCTGTCTGGGAGTCTGAGATAGGCCCCAGAAGTCACACCCAGGTTGCCCATCAATGACAGGGTGCTGTCACTGGGACACTAGTTCAGCTGGGGAATGAGCTAGTCGGGAGAGTCAGGATGGGCCACCCCAAATTTAAGGAGTTGACCAAAAAGGAAAATGAAGAGTTCTAGAACCTCTTCCAAGGGCATTGAGATTTTGGTTTACAA
The DNA here is from genome assembly GCA_963574355.1 of Loris lydekkerianus. Taxonomy (NCBI): domain Eukaryota; kingdom Metazoa; phylum Chordata; class Mammalia; order Primates; family Lorisidae; genus Loris; species Loris lydekkerianus. Next base: position 14,158 of record CAUYPK010114937.1, read on the forward strand.
ATAAACTTGTACTAGCTCATAAAAAATTAGATTGACCATTTTAGTAACTAGCACTACCTATTACAAGATGTACTACCTAGAACCACTGTGAAAGTAAATAAAGTTGCCCCAAGAATTCCATTCTTAAAAGCTTAGCGCGGTGTTTTACATTATGAAAGAGAAAACCCCACTGGGAATCAGGCCTGGTTCTCGTCGTATTCAAGTTTAATCTGACACATTTGTTTCTGCGCCTGAAAAGCCAAGGCCTCAGTGTCTCAAAAAGTTCTTCTGTATGTATTAAGGCCTTGGAATCAGATTCATACAAAGTAGAAGAAAGATGGGAGAGTTCCACTACAGGGAAAGCTCCGTCCTACATATCAAAGCCCAGCCAGTTGAACTTGATGGGTCCGGGGTTTCCTTCTGGGATGATAAAATTGTCCTGGAACCAGATAGAAGTGCTCACTTATAACACTGAGTATACGAAACACCACTGAATCACTCACTTTTAAAATGGTTAATTTTATGTTTTATGAATTTCATCTCAATTCGTTTTTTAAAATTTTATCAGCTAGTAGTAGCTGAACCTTTCCCCTTTCCCTAACAGCTGCCTGTTTGTCTTGTAATAAATTCCTTATTCATCACTATGTGTTTTAAGACTCTATAGATCTGAACCTGTCTACCTCTCTCCCCTCTCTAATTACCCGGCATGCTAGTCATTTGCTTTCTTCAACTGTCAAGTTTGTTCTCACCCCAGGGCCTTGACACTTGCTGTTCCTTCTTTCCAAAATGCTCTTCCCTTGGTTGTGCAGAACCATGATTTTTTATTTTTGTTTTTATTTTTTTTGAGACAGAGTTTCACTATGTAGCCCTCAGCAGAGTGCTGTGGTGTCATAGCTCACAGCAACTTCAAACTTGGGCTTAAGCCATTCTCTTGCCTCAGTCTCCCAAGTAGCTTGGACTACAGGTGCCCACCACAACACCTGGCTATTTCTTTGTTGTAGTTGTCGTTGTTTTTTAGCTGACCCAGACTGAGTTTGAACGCACCAGCCTTGGTGCATGTGGTTGACACCATAACCACTGTGTTATGGGTGCTGAGCCAGAGAACCATGATTTTCTTATCATTTAGGTCTTAGCTCAAAGTGACTCGTCAGAGAAGTCTGCCCAGGTGACTGTATCTAAACTGGTCTCTCCTTAAGCACCATCATGTGACGTGGGTCCGTTATCTTTGTAGAACTTATGCTACATGAGATTATATTTCCCATTCATTTTTTACTGGTTTAATATTTGGGTTTTTGTACTGAAAAATAATTTCATGAGAAGCAAAATCTTGTGGATTTTATTCACTACTCCATCCCCATTGCCATGTACAGCAAGACTCTGAAAGATTATTTGCTACATAAAGAAATGGAAAGTCTAAGGAAGGAAGGAAGAAAGAAGGGAAGGAAGAAAGTAAGGAAAGAAGGGAAGAAGGAAATGGTAAGATATATCCAGGCTGGCCTGGGTGAGAGTTCTGTAATGAATTAGCAATGTCTGCTATAAGCGTAGAAGAACATAGTAGTGGCAAAAAGACAATAGTATCCTTTCCCTCCCCCTGTGCTTGAAAATCACCCACCATCATGAAAGACACAAGGAACTATCTGGACCAGGAAGTTCATGACCAACCAACTACTTCAGAGAAAACAAATGGTCATGGCTGTCCTTCCATCTGGGAAGGCAACAGTACCAAAGACAGAAATTAGGAAAGAACTAGCCCAAAGGTACAAAACCACACCTGAAACTATCTTTGAATCTGAATTCAGAACTCACTGTGGTGGCAAGACAGCTAGCTGGCTTTGGCAGGATTTATGATTCCGCGGATGATGCAAAGAAAAATGAACCCAAACATAGACCTACAAAGTATGGCCTGTATGAGAAGAAAAAGTCCTCAAGAAAGCAGCAAAGGAACACAAGAACAGAATGAAGAAAGGCAGGGGGACTACAAAGGCCAATGTCGGTGCTGGCAAAAAGTGCGCTGGAGATCGGATGACAGCCAAAGGAGCGAAGATTCTATCTGCAGCTATGGTGTAGATTTTTCACAAGAGGATTAAAAAACTGAAGATTTTTCATGTGGAAAAAAAAAGACAATAGTATGCTGGTAATGTTTAATAACTCGTGCTCAAGGTTGAAGGTGATAGGGAGGTGACATCCCAATTTGTAGCATTTATCAATTTATGTGGTATAAACATTTCCACACGGCTGATTTCAAGGTACCAACAACTTGTGAAGTGGCTCACAAAATTCCTGAAAATTTAATAATCAGCTCTCATGAGCTGGTACAAGCCAATTCTAGCACCTTGGTGGTATAAATGGTATGTATTTGCTGCCCCTGAGATAGTCCTACATTTTCTTTTACAGAGAAGAACCCTGAAGTCCAAAGAGGAAAAAGAAAAAAATAACCGGATCAAGATTACACAGCAAGGCTGCAGCGTAGCCCAGTTCCTTGGTTAAAGGCTATTTTTCTTCATAAAGACCTTCAGATGCTGTCAAAAGGAAAGCACCAAGAGGCACACAACAAGTTTCTGCCTCAAAAGGGTTTATTAAGAGCTGGGAGGCTGTACAACAAAGGCTTCTGGCAAGGACCCAGGCAGGTTGACAAACTCCTTGTTTGCCAAGGGTTTGGCTGCTGAAGAGATTTTCAACACTTACATTTTGCTCAGGGAACGCTCTGCTGTGAGCTGTCAGCTTCCCCCTCCTCCACTCCCCTACTGAACTTGCTTCTTTAAGCCACATGGACCAGAACAAAGGGCTAAGGAGCTGACTGGTTATAAATCCAACTTCTATATCTCAAGGAATAAAAGGCAAGACACCCTTAAAATTTGTTTTTTGTTATTCTAAATAGAATTTAATTAAAAATTGAAAAGTTCGCTTATGGAAAAGACAGATGCACAAACATGCATGGGAAGAAAATAAACTAAAATTCACCATCCCACAACCGTCAATCAAGGTAAGCCTCCTTGTATTCCAGTGCTGAATGTTCTGTGGCTGTTCCCAGGGATGTTCTGGCAATAGACTATAGGCTCTTTGAAAGCAGGACATTTTTCTTACTCATCTTTGTTCCAGAGCCTCTCAAACATCTCACACAGAGTGATTGATTTGCTGAACCGAGAGGCAGGGATTGGTCTGAGCAAGCAGAAAGAAACAGGAAATGGGAGACAGGAGTCTATTTCCAGCTCTCTCACTGATTGCTAGAAACTCAGACCATTTCCTCTCTCCGAACCTCAGTCTTCTCACCTGTAAAATGAAATAATTGGACTAATGAATCAAAAGTTCTCTCCCTCCTGTCTCTAAACCCCCCTGATTATATATGTGGTAGAAGTTTCCAGATTACTTTATTATGGTTTCTAGGATGCGTGTTCTCATTTCATATAAACTCAAGTCTTTGAGATGTGGTTGGTAAATGTTTAGTCAATATTATTCTGGGGTTTTTCATTTGTTTTGAGACTTACGGCCATTGATTACTTTTTAAAAATTTTTCCTAAAAGTAAAATGAGTGAACTATTTCAGACCACAGCCTCATTCACACGAGTAAAACTGAGTTAACAACCTCTTCACATATATAATATATATACCATGGAGTACTATTCAGCCATAAAAAGACGGAGACTCTACATCTTTTGTATTAACCTGGATGGAGTTAGAGAACATTTTCTTTAGTAAAGTATCACAATAATGGAAAAGCAAGAATCCAATGTACTCAATACTAATATGAAGCCAGTAGATGCACTAATACAAGCTCACACAAGAGAAAAACTCAATTTAATGGGGGGAAGGGTATTGGGCTGCCCCCGTCTAATGGGCACAATGTAAGGGTATATGGCACACCTCCTGGGTGCAGGATATGCAGATACAACTACAACAGAGACTTCACCTAAGAAATGCAAACATTGTAACCTAATCATTTGTACCTCACATTAAACTGAAATTTAACAACAACGAAACACCTCTTCATAATGGAAAGCAATGGTCCTTGAAGCCAAGTGGAGTTGCAGTCTTAATCCTGCTCCCCTCCAAACTAGCTATATAATCAATAAGCAAATTACTTCACTTCCCTGAGCTCTGCAGTTCTCATTTGTAAAGAGGGACTATGAACTTCTTTATGAAACCATATGCAGTGTCAATGAGGAAAAACAGGTGCAGTGCCCTGCACTCAGTAGTCAGTCCATTCATTCATTTTTTTTCTGTTTTCCTTCTTTCTTCTACATCTAATTTAAGAATTTATACATAAGCAAAAGAGATAATGTCACTGAAATATTTCTGACTAATTATATCTAATGTTGGGGTGGGATCTGCATAGGGTAAAAGGTTACAGAAATTCCCCCAGTATGGCCTGAAAGTTGCTATGGTGACAAACCATGTTCTCTTGGACACTGAAATAGATTTATTTATTGATAAATTTATCAGTGCTTCCTCCTCTGAGAGAGGCACATCTGTAAAATGAAAAGGTTCGTAATACCTTAAAAAAAAAAAAGAAAATAAAAAAAAGAAAGAAAGGAAAGAAAACAAATGCAGAAATTGTTGTGCCTTTCTGCATCTACCCACTTTGGGCAGGATTGAGGTGTAGAAAAGTGTGCGGAGCCAGATGGAGCTAACCTCATGCCATCATTCAAGTGGAATCTGGTCTCTTGTACAATTTCTTTTTCTTTTGAGACATCTTGGTAGAGGGCTATGGCGTCATAGCTCACAGCAACCTCAAATTCTTGGGCTTAAGCAATTCCAGCTGATGTTTTGGTTGTATTTGTCGTTGTTGTTTGGCAGGCCTGGTCTGGGCTGGGCTCAAACCCACCAGCTCCAGTGTATGTGACTGGTGCCCTAGCCACTTGAGCTACAAGCGCCAAGCCCTCTTGTATAATTTCAAATAGTCTCTTGCAACGATTTCATTTAGAATCAGAAATCTTTTGTCCTTTAAAAGGTTCTGTTGAATGTAATTTTTTAATTACTATAAAATTCACCATTATCGGGGCGCACCTGTGGCTCAGGGAGTAGGGCGCAGGCTCCATATACTGAGGGTGGCGTGTTCAAAACCAGCCCCGGCCAAACTGTAACAACAACAAAAAAATAGCTGGGCGTTGTGGTGGGCGCCTGTAGTCAGAGCTGCTCGGGAGGCTGAGGCAGGAGAATCATGGAAGCCCAAGAGCTGGAGGTTGCTGTGAGTCCTGTGATGTCATGGCACTCTACCGAGGGCAGTAAAGTGAGACTCTTTCTCTCCAAAATAAAATAAAATAAAATAAAATTCACTATTATGAATTATAGAAAAATGAAAATAAGCCATAAGAAAAAACACAAATAAAACATATTTGCTTAACATGTTATATTTACTTCTAATTTTTACTGTGCACTTAACATATCATTACATCAACAAGATTAAACTGGATATACTGTTTAATAACCTGCCTTTCTGCAATTAATTTATGAACAACAATTTTCCCATATCAGTAGATCTTATAAATTTGGGGGCTGTTTATTATTATGTTGTGTAGGTGTACAAATCATTATTTAATCAACCTCCTGCCCTCCTTATTGCTAGTTTTGGTTTTTCTAATACTGTACAAACCCACAAGGCAATTCTAAAAGAAATCATCCTGATCCTGCAAAGACAGAGCTTGAAAGAAAATGTAAGGAAACATTACAACTGAAGGAAGCTTCACAACTCCATTCTTCTGTGCTTGTGGTGTTCTTCCTAATTGCAGTGTGAGAGGACAGATAAGGGAATTTCTCTGCAGCTGTCAAAAATTTTGCAAAGAAAGCTAATTTTACTGGACATACTCTTTCTCCTCTTTAACACCATAAATTTGGCCAAAATCTAGCCTACCACCTGGTTTTGTATGACCTGGGAGCTAAGAATGGTTTTTGTATGTTTAGATAAAAGGTTGAAAAAAATGAAAAGAATAATATTTGTCATGCATGTAAATGATATGACATTCAGATTTCAGTGCCCATATATATTATAATAAAGTTTTATTGGAACACCACCATGCTCATCCATTTACATATTGTCTTTAGCTGTTTTGGTGTTCCAAGGACAGAGTTGAGTAATTAGGACAAATACTATAGTGTCTAAAGTATTTACTGTTTGACTTTTTCATATACAAATTTTGTCAATGTCTGCCAGGGACTATTTTCTAGCCCAAATTAAGATTTCTTGTGTTCACAGTTATGTTACATATACCTAGTCATTAAAATCCTAGGGCTTTAAAATAATTTTTAAAGCTTGGAGAAATCTCAGATTTATGGACCTGCTCTGTCACTAATGATTTATTTGCTCGCTTTTCCTTTGTAAGGTTCAATTTCCTAATCTGTAAAATAGGCAAGTCGCACTAGATCTCTAAGGTATTCCTGTAGAATTCTATATGGAAAACATTTCCCTGGTGTCTACTACATGTTAACAGAATTTACTGACCATTTTTATGACATGGAACAATATTCTGTGTCTTTCACTGAAATAAAAACTAACTTCTGACAAGAAAGTAATATAAAGAAGTCTGTTAATAAAAGTCAGAAGGGTCCCCAGGCTAATGACTTGTCCCTTGAAATCAAATCAAAAATCTTAGGAGACTCCAAATTCATTAATTTCTTCTGTTAGAGCCTTTAAAGGATCCCTGTTTAAGTCCATTCCAATCTACTAGGCAAATCTTTCCTGAAACTGTGGTATATATACACAATAGAATACTATTTAGCCTTAATAAAAGGAAATAAAGAAAGGAAATCTTATTGTTTGTGACAACATGAATGAACTCAGAGGACTCAATGATAGGGAAAATAAGCCAGGCACAAAAAGACAAGTACCACATGTTCTCATTTCTGTGTGGGAGCTAAAAAAGATGAACTTACAGAAGTAAAGAGTAGAATGATTACTGGAGCTATGGGGAAATATTGCCTAAAGAATACAAAATTTCACTTAGACAAAAGAACAAGTTCAAGAGATCTGTTGTACATCATGGTGATTATAGTTAATAATACCATACCACATACTTGAAAATTGCCAAGACATTGCATTTTAAGTGTTTGCACTACAAACAAATATGTGAGGTAGTACATATGTTAATTAGCCTGACTTAGTTATTCATAATGTATACATATTTCAGAACACCATGTCACATACCATAAATATAGATAATTTTTATTGTCAATTAAAAATAAATAAATAAAATAGAATCATAAGATGTCACAACTCAAAGAGACCATCTCATTTGACAGGTTCATTAACTCAGCTCCAAAGAGGAAGTATAGCACTCCTCTTTTTTACAAAGGTTTCAGATCTCTGTGACTTTCAGATTCAATAATCATTAATTGAGCTTCTGTTGTGTACATCTGTGGCTTTGGGTGTCCTGTATCTTGGGGAAAATCCTGATGTGACTTCAAAGCCTAAAGTTGCTAAAACTTCTTTAGCTAGTGGTCCAAACAGGACACTTCAGTGGACACCAGCTCACACAGACTTCTACTGGTCACAGGACTGATCTTTTCTTAACTTCTCAGACATTTATTGTAAACCAAGAACCCTTCTGAAGCTGTAAATGTATCTTTATGATTATTAATTAATAACTAAAAAATGTATCAAATACCTAGTTCTCTGCTCTACACTAAGTATATGTATTATTAAATTTAATCCTCATAATAACCCCAAAGGTAAATACAGAGGATACCAAAAAAATGTATCCACATTTTAAGAAAGGAAAAAATTGTATTTAAATTGCAACACTCGATATATATCAATAACACAAGATGAATATAAGTCACATTGAGTGCCTCTTGTAACTTGAGTATTGCAAATTTAATACAGTAAAATATGCATACATTTCTTGGCACAATCTGTATTATTAGTCTATGTTCAGATGAAGAAACCAATGCTCAGAAATCTCAAATAACTTATGTAAGTTCATTCAGGTAACTTGATAGACACCAGAATCAGGACCTAAATCTGCCTGACTCTGAAGTCCTCGTTCTTAGTTCCACTAGGCACTATAATTTTATTGACCTCTTTTCTTTGAATACATACTCTCCCACTGTCCCAATTCCTTCAAAGAGTCCTCACTTGCCACAATTTGGGTTTAATTCAACTAATATTTAGATTTCTATTCTAGGTTCCAATAAATACTTATCCTTAATTACTTTGCTAAGCACGTTTATGTTGCATCTTGATTAAAAACAACTGATTTGCAATACTGACACAAAAGATCTCTTACCTTAATTCTGATCTAATAGTGTCCTATACCCACTATACCCTGTGCTCCTTAACATCAGGGGTTCATCACACTGCAAATGTACTGGCATGTAAATCATGGTAAGAGTCACATCCTGAGCCCCCCTCAATGGGGCCAGCTCCTCCCACAGTCCCAGCTGAGGGCTTGGCTGCACACAACCATGTTTTATGATGTGGACTCCTCTTTCTTAGTACTTAACCCATAAGCAACCAAAATTGGGACCAACTTTGCTAATAGGGGTCTGAAAAATTCAAACTAGAAAACACATAGAAATCCTCTAATTGGCAACAGAAAACGAAAGCTAAAAAGTTCCAAAGAAGAGAACTAGGTGCTGTCCATGAACCAAAGGTATGAACAGAATAAATAAGTATGGTAGAAAGAGACACTCAGAACAGGGATGGAGGGGTGTGGGGCTAAGTTGGTAGGCAGCCCCCTATGAGTACCTGGATTGGGCCAATGATGGAAAATTACAGCAATGATCTTTCCAATCTTGGATTCTTTGAAAGCTTCTCATTATTATGGTGGAGTTTTTGGTTTTCCAGGAGCTTCAAGTTTTGTCATGTGTATCTTTTCATTGAATGTACATTTCTGGAAAAAGCTTTAGTGAGTTGTAATATATCTGCAACCCCAGAAGCCTAAGTAATACAGAAGACATCAAAAACTACTGGTTGAATGGCTGTCTGAAAGACTAAATGATGGGTTGACCTGGAGTTGCCTGCATTTTCTTGCATTGGTCTTTCAGGGGACTTGAATGTTTATTCTAGCTAAATGCATGATTCTAGAAGCTTTGGGCATCAGGCAACTTAAAAAGCCTGTGTGTTAGCTATGACCCTTCCATCCGCAGTTCTGCAGGAAGATCAGCAAGAGTCTTACACATCATGCTAAGAAATTCGGATTCCATTCCATCAGCATAAGAATTGCCAACAAGAAGATAAGAATTTGCTAGAAAGATGGAGCCACGATACTAGTAACTTATTATTCCTGGCTGGGTGCAGTGGCTCACATGTGTAATCCTAGCATTCTGGGAAGCTGAGGTGGAAGGATTCTTTGACCTCTGGATTTGGAAACCAGCCTAAGCAAAAGCCAGATCCCATCTCTATTAAAAATAGAAAAGTAGGTGAGCCATGGTGGTGTGTGCCTGTAGTTCTAGCTACTTGGGAGCCTGAGGGAGGAGGATTGCTTGAACCCAGGAGCTGGAGGTTGCTGTGAGCTAGGCTGATGCCTCAGCACTCTAGCCTGGGCAGTGTGGGGAGGGTGAGGAGAAATTCCTATGCTGAGGCCCCTACGGGGTTTGCATTTCAACACTGGGGCCCTTGTTATTGTATTTCCTAGGATGACAGAAAGGCAGCCCTTGACAGCATTTTAGCAAAACATTGGTTTCAAAAAAAGGATGAACCCTTGTCAGCCACAGTTGTCCTCGAGGGTGGTGTCCTTTGCAGCTGGACATTGCTTCATTTCCCTGGCTGTGCTTCTGTTCTTATGAAAGGCTAGCAAAGAACTCCTCCAAGGTTTTCCACTGTTATCCATCCCTGACTGCTTCTGCCAGAAACATGTGAAACAAGAGGTGAACCAGCTTTGTGAGGGATTACGGGACTCTGGAAAACAAGAATTTATCACCAGAGAACTCTAAGAACAGCTTCCCAAGACACTGGCAATGTGATCCTCTCAGTCTCCAGTTGGAATAGCTCATTGCCCAGGACTCCTTAGCACACAGTTTAAAGCTGTCTTCTAGATTCAAACACTTGTATGTGAGATAAAAATGCTTCCTATGTCTTCATCCCAGGCAAAGAAAAAGTGCTGAAAAGGATCTCAAACTCAAACCCTGAAGAGTTGTCTGAAGGCTTTCCAGGTTGGCACAAAATTAGAAATCAAAGCTCCTTAGGTGAAATAGTTCAAACAATAGATAATTTAGCAGGATGACCTAATTATACCAATTTTCCTGACACTTACAAAGATAAAACACACAGATTTATTTTAGACATAGGCAGGAACTTCCAGAGCCTGAAATCATCTTCAGGTTTATACGAAGGTCTGACAATTAAGTTCATGAACTAATCCTAGGAAAGGTGCTCTTATAGCTCATTGGTGGATGCCCCTACAGTCACATTCGAAGTACTCCCCTTGGGAAGCTATGCACGACATCAGCACCTAGTCCATCCTTCCAAACAATTTTGAAACTCTTTTTTTTTTTTCTTTTTCTTTTCTTTCTTTTTTTTTTTCCTTCAGTTTTTGACCAGGGCCAGGTTTGAACCCACCACCTCAGGCACCCTACTCCTTTGAACCACAGGCGCTGCCTGAAACTCTTTTTCTGAAAAAACCATCAGAGCTGTCCTCATATGGCACAGAAAAACAGGCAACACCAATAATGAATGCCACCCAACAAGACACTGCCACACTTCCACAAGAATGCAGCTGTGAGACACTGATACATCAAGGTTATAAAACTTTGCAGAGTTGTTTGTGCAGTGCTGCTGACATAAGCCTACGGTGGTAAGTTCACAAACTTAATTATCAGCCTCCTATATCCATTCATCACACACAATGACCCCTTCCATATTGGACACAGGACTGAACACTAGGGATTCAGAGAAAATTAAACCTGTGTTCTTGTGGAACTCATGGTCTAATGGAGGGAGAAGAATCTACCCCAACAACGACTTCCTCTTCTGCCTGCCTCCCGCACACTGAGGTTATCCAGAGAGGTTCTAATTTAAACTTTACACTGAGGTGGCTGGGGGTGTTTTAAAAGTCCTTTAAGGACACAGTAATCGGGAGTGGATAAAAAATGAGGCTCTAGTTCATTTCCTTAGATTTCACTGGAGCACCTGTGCATCTATATGCTTTGTGTCCAAGACTTTTATACCATCCAAGATAATCCACTGTTTAAAAGAAAAGCTAAAGTGAGGACTTCTGCTTCCAGCATGATGGGGTAGATAGATTGTTCCCTATTCCATCTGTAATGACAATTAAGATCCCTGAACATTATGTATAAAACAAACATGAGGGGAGGAAACAAGGTGGCTGACTGAAGCCAGCTTCCACAGAGGCTCCTGTCCAGAAGGAGAGTTAAAGGACAGAAATTTAGCAAGTAACCTGGAGGATTAGAGCTGCACCAAGAGAGAAGGTTGAAGAATGTACATCAACCCTGCTGAGATGAGCTGCAACCCCAAGGATACAAACAAAAGGTACAAAATCCATCACCAAGTGGACGAGAGTCCTCTCCCCCATGAGAACGGCTTGGAGTACCCCATAAACAAATGAGTAGAGTTCAAAAGTCCTCCCATTTTACTCCACGAGAGAGACCCTCTAAATACTGGACCTACTTCCTGTACTAGGGTGCCAGGGTGCTCTCCTGTCAGGCATAAAACTGTGTAAAACTGTATGTATTCTCTAACTGCAATTCTGAGCTCCCAGCACTCACCTCTGCTCTCAATCTGAGGTCTGGAGGTCTGTCCCCCAGGAGTCCAGATTCTTGGGTGATTTCTCGAGTGGTGTAGACAGGGCCTGGACAGCAGCTGGTCAGTGCTGATTCCACGGCACGGGAGTGAGGAGAGGATGGTCAGCTGAGATGGAACCACACCAAAGCAGCAGTGCCACGAGGCACAGAGCAGCAGCCATTTTTGGCAACAATAGGGCTCACCCCTGGATATTCTGGAGTCACACCCCCTGTCCATCTGGGCAACCAGAGAAGGCCGGGCATCTTCTCAGGTGGCAACCAGTGGTGGAACAGATCTGGGACAGAAACGCAGGCCTGTGAGTAAAGGGTGTGCCTGAGGCGGTACTGGCCTGGGTGGACTGTGGGGACTAGAAAATGCACGTGCAGTGCCTCAGGCTCCCAGGGCTGGGCTGACCCAGAGGACCACTTTACTAAGCCTAAGACACACCTGGCCCCCAGGGGATAATCAGCCAAGATCAAGGACGGCAAGAGGCTAGAAATGACAGCTAATTATGCTGTGAATACAAACCTGTAGCTGCAAAGACAGGGCCTGAGGCTAAGGTTCTATGAACTCAAAATAGCTTCTCTTCTGCAGGGGAATTTAGCCAGGACAGAAACAACTTCCTGAAAGTTGTTCTTTTCAGTCAGTAACATCAATCAGGGGCGGGGCTGGAACTGAGTGAACATCAAGTCCCATCAAGCCTCCATCAAGCCCCCGAGGTTGTCAGGTCTCCCCTCCCTCTGCTGGATAGAGGCAGAGAGCAGCAGCCTGGCTGAGGAGACATAGATTTCCTTGTGATTTGGGCAGGTGCAAACCCCTGGAATATCTGCTCATTGGAGGCAACTGGGTCACAGCCCTGCAGGGTTATCAGTGACCGGGTGTGACAGAGGTGCAAGGTGGGGTGTAACAGAGGTACATCAACCTTCCCAGACTAATCTATTTGCTGAGTGGGTCCTCCTGAACTCATGGAGCACTGGAGCAAGTCATATTTGAGTTGTCAGCAGACAGCTGTGATGTACTTGCCAGAGACCTTTTAAATTCTTCCACCTGAGGCAGGTGCTGACTGAGACAATTGATTTGAACCTTTTGAACTGAGCCAATCACCTGAGGATTATCCAAGTGGTGCCCTGGGTGTGTGGTTGTAGGAGGGTTTGGTTTTCCTTTTCCAATTGTTGCCTGTGGGGGTTGGAGTGACTTAATTGCTGTTTTTCTCCATAGCTGAGACTTCAACCCAGAGTAACAATTTCACTAGGGTCAGATAGAGACCAGCTGAAAACAAGACAGAGCCACTTAGCTCCACCACACCAAACAGGTCCCGTTTCTCAGGCCATAGCACTGTAAGGGTTGTCATGAAAAGCTCCAGGAGAAGAGTCAAATGGTATAAAATAATCATGGGGTGAAATCAGCAGAAAAACCTTGGTAACAAGAATAACCAGAGTAGATCAACACCCCCCCCCCCCCAGGAAAGATATGGCAGATGTAACTGAAGATCACATTCATAAACAGATAGCCAAGATGTCAGAAATTGAATTCAGAATTTGGATTGCAAATAATATTAATAGACTGGAGGAGAATTTGGAGTTAGAAATTCGAAGAGCAATTCAAAAGTTGGAATTAGAAATTTGAGGAGAAATTCAAAAGTTGTCTCAAGAATTCAATGAATTTAAAGACAAAACCACTGAAGATTTTTACACATTGAAGGAAGAATTTGCAGTCCTCAAAGATCTGAAAAACACAGTAGAATCCCTCAGTAACAGTTAAATGATCTCCACTCAGTAACAGAGTGGAGAAAGCAGAAGAAAGGATTTCTGACATTGAAGACAAAGCTTTTGAATGCTCCCAAAATCTCAAAGAGGAAGAAAAACAGAGAGCAAAAATGGATCATTCTCTCAGAGAACTGTGGGATAATTCAAAGAAGGCTAATATCCGCCTCATTGGAATCCCTGAAAGTGATGAAGTGGCTTTGGAAGGCACAGAGGCCCTTCTCCATGAAAATATGAAAGAGAATTTTCCAAACATACCAAGAGATTCTGAAATTCAGATAGCAGACAGTTTAGAACCCTAGCATGACTCAACCTGAATAAGACATCCCCCAGGCACATCATAATTAACTTCACTAAAGTTAATATGAAGGAGAAAATTCTGAAAGCAGCCAGAAGTAAGAAAAACATCACCTACAAAGGTAAGAATATTAGAATGACTTCAGATCTCTCTTCTGAAACTTTTCAAGCAAGAAAAGGGTGGTCATCGACTTTTAATCTCCAAAAACAAAATAACTTTCAATCCCAGATACTTTATCCAATAAACGGAGTTTCATTTATGATGGAGAAATTAAATACTGTAATGACATTCACATGTTGAAGAAATTTGCCATAGCCAAACCAGCTCTTCAGGGTATTCTCAGACCTATCCTTCATAATGACCAACCCAATCCTCTACCATAAAAGTAATGCACTCAGAAACTTTTGATCAAACTCCAACTTCAACAGTGGTGAAAGGATTAAAAATGTCTACTGGACTTTTGAAAAACTCAATACCCAAAATTTTACCAGACTTATCTAAATTCTCCATTAATGTGAACGGCTTAAACTGTCCTCTAAAGAGGCACAGGTTGGCTGACTGGATACAAAAACTCAGGCCAGATATCTGCTGCATACAAGAATCACATCTTACCTTAAAAGATAAATATAGACTCAGGGTGAAAGGATGGTCATCCATATTTCAGGCAAATGGTAATCAGAAAAAAGCAAGTGTTGCAATTCTATTTGAAGATACAATAGGCTTTACACCAACAAAAGTAAGGAAGGATAAGAATGGTCACTTTAGAGTTATTAAGGGTAATACTCAGTATGATGAGATTTCAATTATTAATATTTATGCACTCATCCGGAATGCACCTCACTTTATAAGCGTAACTCTACCAGACATGAGCAACATGATTTCCTCCAGCTCCATAATAGAGATTTTAACAATCCATTGGTAGTGTTGGATAGATCCTCCAATAAGAAGCTGAACAAAGAAATTTTAGATTTAAATCTAGTCATCCAACATTTGGATTTAACAGACATCTACGAAACATTTCATCACAACAAAACTGAATACACATACTTCTCATTAGCCATGGAACATACTCCAAAATTGATCACATCTTAGGTCATAAGTTTAACCTCAGTAAATTTAAAGGAATAGAAATGATTCCTTGCATCATCTCGGACCACCATAAAATAAAAGTTGAATTCAGTAATAACAGGAATCTGCATATTCATACAAAAACATGGAAGTTAAGTAACCTTATACTGAATGATAGCTGGGTCATAGATGAGATTAAGAAGGAAGTTGCCCAATTTTTGGATCAAAATGACAATGAAGAAGGAGATTAAAGATGGCAGCCGAGTAATAGCTTACCTGCAACTGGGCATGGTGAGTCTGGGGAGATAAGACTCCAGGCATCTCTGGCCAGTGGGATCTTCCTATAATCATTCCTTTGATGATACAGGGATTCAGCAAGGACCCCAAGAGGGGACAAAACTTCTGGACCCCAAGAGGAGGACAAAAACAGCAGAAAACTAGCAAGCGGTTGTGTGTGTTCGATCAACCTAATCCTGCCAGCAACCGTAAGTACAAGCAGCAATGAGACTGCAAACCGAAAAGGCCTTACCTGTGAACTGTTTCGGTCTTTTTGGACTTGGCACTCATTTGAACTGCCTTGGGGAGAGCTTGAGCAGGAGTGTGGAGAACTTTGGGCATTGTCTGGGGCCCCAGACAGAGACACTGAGCTGGACTACAGAGAGCCATTGAGACAACTGCCCCAACAAGCTCCACCCTCTGGGTCCCAGAGAAAGAATCAGGTGGGCCTAATAACCTAGTGACTGAGCAGCCTAAGGCGGGGACTGAGCTGCCTTACAGCCTTAACCCTTAGGGGAAGAGTGAGACCGTTTTGGCACACTGGAGCCTCAGACTGTTGCCCTGGGCTGTAGCGTCACAGCTCATAGCAGCCTCAAACTCCTGGATTTGGTGCCACATGGACCTCCAAAAGAGCTGCGCCATGACCCTGCATCAACCGGGCCTCCACATGCACTGACCAGGAACTGCGGGAGCTGTGCAAAACTGCATACTCCCTCCTGTGTTCTCCAAGCCTCCAAACTGGCCCGCTCCTCTGGCCAGGGGTACTGGTAGCTGGTGCCCTCTGGAGCCCTCCTTGCCTCTGCACAGAGCACTTCTCCTGGCCAGAAACTGCTGCAGCCTTGGGGTCTCTGTACCAAAGTCACTGGGTGCCAGGCACTCCCAGAAGAGTGTGCACAACACCCAACCAGTTGCTGGATCCGGGTGTGTCACACACTGGAGCTGCTTCCAAAACCAGAACTCCCTAGCTGGAGCAGCAACAGAGGAACTACACAGGGTCACTCCCTACAAAGATCCAGCAACAATACAGTGATCCCACTGAGGTATACTCTTGGAGAGACACCTCCCCAACTCCGAGGACAGGCAGAGGCAATGATGAAAAACAATCATGAGGTGAAATCAACAGAAAAACTCTGGTAATATGAATAATCAGAGTAGACCAACTCCCTTAAGGATCAATGGGGCAGACACAGCACAAGATCCCATGCACAAACAAATAGCTGAGATGTAAGAAATCAAACTCAGAATCTAGATAGCAAATAAGATTGAATTAGAACTCCAAGCAGTAACCCAAAAGATATCTCAAGAATTCAACAAATTCAAAGACCAAATGATCAAAGATTTTGACACATCGAGACAAGAAGTTGCATCCCTCAAAGATCTGAGAAACGCAGTAGAATCCCTCAGTAACAGAATGGAGCAAGCAGAAGAAAGGATTTCTGACATTGAAGACAAAGTTTTTGAATGCTCCCAAACTCTCAAAGAGGAAGAGAAATGGAGGGCAAAAACAGATCACTCTCTCAGAGAGCTCTGGGATTATTCAAAGAAAACCAATATTTGTCTTATAGGGATCCCCAAAAGTGACGAAGTGGCTTCACAAGGCACAGAGTTGCTTTTCCATGAGATTATGAAGGAGAACTTTCCAGACATGCCAAGAGATTCTGAAATTCAGATAGCAGACAGTTTCAGAACTCCAGCACGACTCAACCCGAATAAGACATCCCCCAGACACATCATAATCATTTTCACTAAAGTTAATATGAAGGAGAAAATTCTGAAAGCGTCCAGACAAAAGAAAACCATCACCTACAAGGGGAAGAATATTACAATAACTGCAGATCACTCTGCTGAAACCTTTCAAGCTAGAAGAGAATGGTCATCAACTTTTAATCTCCTAAAGCAAAATAACTTTCAACCTAGGATCCTGTACCCAGCTAAACTGAGCTTCATTTATGATGGAGAAATTAAATACTTCAATGACATTCACATGTTGAAGAAATTTGCCATAACTAAACCAGCTCTCCAGGATATTCTCAGACCTATCGTCCATAAAGACCAGTGTAATCCTCCACCACAAAAGTGAACCCATCCAGAAAATTTTGATCAAATTTCAACTTCCACAGTTGTAAAAGGATTAAAAATGTTCACCGGACTCTCAAAAGGCTTATTAATATTCTCAATTAATGTGAACGGTTTAAACTGTCCTCTAAAGAGGCACAGGTTGGCTGACTGGATACAAAAACTCAAGCCAGATATCTGCTGCATCCAAGAATCACATCTTACATTAAAAGACAAATATA
>CAUYPK010114940.1:0-14804 GCA_963574355.1 Loris lydekkerianus
ATTAATTGACTTGTGTTACGTTGGCAAAAGTGCACTGATTCAAATGGCGCTTATTTCGATTAAATTGAATAAATATTCACTGAGATATTACAGTTTAAAGTAGACTCATAAAAACGGACAAAACTTTTGAAATGACCTAAATTAATAGATTCAAAACCTGATAACTTTACTTAGACTATTGCTTCCCTAAAATCAAGGTATTTTTGCATGTTTTATTAGGTGGGTTATAGTGCATTCATTAAAAAAATTTTTAAAGCATGTATAACAGTATGATTATAAAATATTTGTGCAACTAAAATTGACATAAAGATGATTAAAAGTGGTTTATTCATTAAAAAGTTTGTTTTAATTAGATCCAAATAAAGACCATACTTGGCAATTGATTGATATGTCTTCTAAGTCTCTTTTTAAAAAATTAGATATAATAATTATTATTTTTTTTAGAGACAGAGTCTCACTTTGTCACCCTCACAGAGTAGAGTGCTATGGCGTCACAGCTCACAGCAACTCCAGCTCCTGGGCTTAGGTGATTCTCTTGCCTCAGCCTCCTGAGTAGCTGAGTACAGGCGCCTGCCACAATGCCCAGCTATTTTTTTGTTGCAGTTTGGCCAAAGCTGGGTTTGAATCCACCATCCTTGCTATATAGGGCTGATGCCCTACTCACTGAGCCACAGGCACTGCCAAGATATAATTAATTTTTGTTTTGTTTTGTTTTTTGAGACAGAGGCTCACTTTATCAACTTCAGTAGAGTACTACAGTGTCACAGCTCACAGCAACCTCAAACTCTTGGGTTCAAGTGATCCTCTTGCCTCAGCCTCCCAAGTAGCTGGGACTACAGGTGCCTGGCACATCACCCAGATAGTTTTACAGGCTGGATCTCACTCTTACTCAGGTTGGTCTTGAACTCCTGAGCTCAAGCAATCCACCTGCCTCAGCCTTCCAGAGTGTTAGGACTACAGGCATTAGCTACTGTGCTCGGTTTTAATTAATATTTAAAAAATGTACAGATCTTTAGAGTTTAATAGGATGAATTTTGACAATCACATATGCCTATGTAATTACCAATTATAATAAGATACAGAACATTTTCATGCCCCTAGAAAGTTCCCTCATGGTCCTTTGCCTCTTTCTAGTCAACTCTACCCTCATGCCCATAATCTGATTTCTAGCACCACAGACTGGGTTTGCCTGTATGGTATTTGAATACTATATACAGTAGTCTCCCTTTATCTGTGGTGTTGCTTTCTATGGCTGCATCTACCCATGATCAACCATGGTCTGAAAACATTAAATGGAAAATTCCACAAATAAGTCCAGCTATTCACTAGCTACTTATAACTGCATAGGAAAAAACTTAGTATACCATATGCAGGATTCTGTACTACCTGTAATTTCAGGCATCCACCGGGGGTCTTGGAATGTATCCTCCATGGATAAGGGGGCACTACTGTAAAAGGAATCATATAGTAGGTATTCTTTGATGTTTGGCTTTTTCTGTTTAACATAATGCTTCCAAAGTTCATCCATTTCACTGTGTATATCAGTAGTTGAGTTTACCGCTGAATATTAGACCATTGTCTGGCTATAACTCAATTTGTTTATCTGTTCTCCTGGTGAGGGACACTTAGATTGCTTCCAATTTGGGGTTGTTCTGAATGGGGCTACTATAAACATTCTTGTATGTAACTTTTTGTGGTGTGTTTTTATTTATTTTGGGAAAATATCTGGGAATTAAATTCCCAGGTCAGGCTCAGCACCTGTAGCTCAGTGAGTAGGGCACAAGCTACCTACACGGGCTGGCGGGTTCAAGCCTGGCCCGGGCCAGCTAAGTAACAATGACAACTGCAGCAAAAAAAAGAAAAAAAGAAAAGAAAAAAAGAAAAAATAGCCAGGCGTTGTGGCGGGTGTCTGTAGTCCCAGCCACTTGGGAGGCCGAGGCAAGAGAATCGCTTAAGCCTAAGAGTTTGGGGTTGCTGTGAGCTGTGATGCCATTGCACTCTACTGAGGGGGACATAATGAGACTCCCAAAATTAAAAGAAATTCCCAGGTCAGGTGATAAGGTGTTATAAGAAACTGTCAAACTCCAAAATGGTTATATGTATGCATTATACCATTCATATTCCTGCCATTGGGATATACGAATTCCAGTTGTTTTGTGTTCCCTATTCTTATTCTGTTTTACTTTATAGACCTTCTAGTAGCTATAGGTCTCAGTATAATTTGTATTTCCCTGATGACTAATGATATGGAGCATCTTTTCCTTTGCCTAGTGGACATTTGTCTATCTTCCTTTGTGAAATGTCTGTTCTACTAGGTTTTTCCTCATTTTAAATTGGGTAGTTTGCCTTTTATTTTTTGAGACAGAGTCTCAGTCTCACTCTGCCCTGAGTAGAGTGCAGTAGCATCCTAGCTCACAGCAACCTCAAACTCTTGGGCTCAGGTGATCCCCTTGTCTCAGTCTCCCAAGTAGCTGGGACTCCAGGCACCCGCCACAACGCCAGGCTAGATTGTCTATTTTTAGTAGAGACAGGGTCTTGCTTTTGCTCAGGCTAGTTTGCCTTTTTAGAATTATTAGGAGTTATTTATATATACTGGATACAGAAGTCCTTTATCAGTTATATGTGATACAAATTTTTTTTTCAGTCTGTAGCTTATCTATTTTCTAGAAAATAGATAAGAAAAGTTTAGAAAATAGATAAGAAAAATTTACTTTTGATGAAAGCCAATTTATTGAACATTTTTTTCTTTTGTTGGTAGTACTTTTTATATCTTGACCAAGGAATCTTTGTCTACTCAAGGTTGGGGAGATCTTTTCCTATGTTTTTCTTCCAGAAGTTTTATGATTCTGGGCTTTAGATTTCAGTTTATGATCTACTTTGAATTTCTAGGTATAGTAAAAGGCAGAGGTTGAGGTTGTTTCCATATATATGATCACTGTCACCACCAAGATCATGAAAAGGTTTTCCTTTCCCTATTTAACTGACTTGGCACCTTTGTGGAAAATCAACTGACTATTTCTAGGTTCCTTATTCTGTCCCATTAGTTTTTTTGCCCATGATTACACCAATGCAACACGTCTTGATTACCATAACTTTACAGTAAGTCTTGAAAGCAGCAGTGTATCCAACTTTTTTCTCCTTTTTCAAGCCTGGTTACTAGATCCTTTGCATTTCTCTGTAAATTTTTCTTGCCTCTTTCTTCAAAATAGCCTTCGGGAATTTTGATAAGGGGCTGGGTTGAATCTATCATTTTGCAGAGAATGGACATCTTAACAACAAAGTCTTCCAATCCATGAAGTGGTATGCCTCTTCATTTATTCATGTTTTTACTTTCACTCAGCAACATTTTGTATTTTCAGGTTAGAGGTCTTACATATCTAACTTAGTCTGTTTTGTGTTGCTATAATAAAATACACAAGACTGGGTAATTAATAAAGAAAAGAGATTTGGCACATAGTTCTGTATGCTGGGAAGGTCAAGACTGGGCAACCACATCTGTGGCTTCTGGTTAGGGTTTCACGATGCATCTTACGTGGTGAAGAAATGGAAGGGCAACAGGGTATGCATGAAAACAGCAAACGTAAGAGGCAGTCTCTTTTTATAACAACATACTTTCATAGTAAGTAATGAAAAACAGTTCCACAAAAAACAAATTCATTTCTAAGAGAACTTACCCAGTCTTACAAGACAAACATGCTAATCCACCTTAACAACCTAATCACCTCTTAAAAGGCACCATCTCCCAATGCTACCAGGTTGGTGACCAAGCCTCAGTATGAGATTTATGGGGATAAACTGTATTCAAACCATAGAAATGTCTTTCTTTGGATTCACTTTTAGGTATCTCGTACATTTTAGTCCATTTTGTGCTGTTATAACAGAATGCCACAGACTAGGCATTTATAAAGAAAGAAAAATTTTTTTTCCTCATAATTCTGGAGGCTGGGAAGGCTGGTATCAAGTTGCCACCACCTGGTGAGGGCCTTTTTACAACATCCCACGCCAGAAGCCAAGAGGGTGAGAGAGGGCAAGAGAGAAGAAGGGGGCCAAATTCATCCTCACATCAGAATCTATTTCTGTGATGACTAAACCACTCCTGAGATAACTGCATTAACCCATTCTCTCATGACCTAGTCACCTCATTAAGGTCCTATCTCTCAACACTGTTGCATTGAGGATTAAGTTTCCAATAAATGAAATTTGGGAGACACATTCAAACTACAGAATGATGTTTTAAATTGCTATTATACACAGTATTTTAAAAATTAAACCACACTTTTCAGAATAGTTTTACAGAAAAATTGAAAAGCTAGTTTAGATAGTTCCTATAAACTACTTATCTATTTCCCTGTATTATTATTATTATTTTTTTGAGACAGAGCCTTACTATGCCACCCTCGGTAGAGTGCCATAGCATCACAGCTCACAGCAACCTCCAATTCTTGGGCTTAAGTGATTCTCTTGCCTCAGCCTCCCAAGTAGCTGGGACTGCAGGCTCTGGTCACAATGCCTGGCTATTTTTTATTGCAGTTGTCTGTTGTTTTAGCTGGCCCAGGCTGGATTCGAACCTGCCAGCCTCAGTGTATGTGGGTGGCACCATGATCACTGTGCTATGGGTGCCAACTCCATTTCCCCATATAT
Source organism: Loris lydekkerianus (assembly GCA_963574355.1). Taxonomy (NCBI): domain Eukaryota; kingdom Metazoa; phylum Chordata; class Mammalia; order Primates; family Lorisidae; genus Loris; species Loris lydekkerianus. The sequence continues at coordinate 4,642 of CAUYPK010114940.1, forward strand.
TAACATTCATATTTGTTACAATTAATGAACCAATATTGATATATTATTGACATTGTTTTTTTTAAATTTATTTTTAATTTTTTTTATTTTTTGAGATAGAGTCTCACTTTGTCGCCCTTGGTAGAGTTGCTGTGGCATCACAGCTCACAGCTACCTCAAACTTAGGCGATTCTCTTGTCTCAACCTCCCAAGTAGCTGGGACTACAGGCGCCCGCCACAACATTTGGCTATTTTTTAGAGAGGAGGTCTTGCTCTGGCTCAAGTTGGTCTCAAATTGGTGAGCTCAAGCAATCTACCCACCTTGGCCTCCCAAGTTCTGGGATTACAGGCATGAGCCACTGCGTCCAGCCCTATTAGCATTGTTTTAAAACTTTTATTTTCTAATTCTTTGCTGCTCAGATTCTTAAGTCTCTATAGTTTCTTTCTCTATTTTTCTTTGCTCCTCTGAAATTTTTTCCTAAAGAAAACAGGTTCTTTGCCCCTTAGATTTTTCCAGTTTGGATTTTGCTGATTACATACATAGGTATTAATTGGCATTTTCCTCTGCCCCTTTTACTTCCTATAAATTGGTAGTTAGATGTAAAAACCTTATTTGATTCAAGTTCTTTTTTTCCAGAAAAGTACTTCATTGATGGTGTTATGTGCTTCTATCAGGAGACACATAATGCTCCATGCCTCTCTTTTTGTGATGTTAGCAGCCATTGATGCTCAAAGCCCAGATTCATTATTCCATTAGGAAGTACAAAGAATGATATTCTCTTTTCTTCTTCATTATTAACGAAACTTCTGCTATAAAGACATACTTCCCACTGTAAATGATTTGGTTATCCTGAGGCACATATAACATAGAAAAGGCAGGGTATATATGTATGTATAGACATCCAAAAAAAAAAAAAAAAAAAAAAAAAGGCCGGGTAAGAACTTTCTTTTATCAGTTTTAATTCATTTCAGTGGTTACTTAGCATCTTCAAAAGCAATAAGTGAATTAAGTAAAATCATAACAAAATGGATTTAAACATAGTTGATGTTTTCAATCCATTGTAGTTAATAGTCTCATGGATGTAAGCTGATATTGGTTATGTCCCATTTTGACCAGTAGAGCTTGTTCAAATTGGCTCCTGCATTAGGTTCTTAGAGTTGCTATTAAAAAATATCATGAATTTGGTGGTTGAAAAGAATAGAAGTTTATTCTCTCACAGTTCTGGAGGCTAGAAGTCTGCAATCAAAGTGTTGGCAGGGTTTATTTCTTCTGGAGGTTCTGAGACTGTTCTAAGCCTCTCTCCTAGCTTCTGGTGTTTGCTGAGGATCTCTGGTATTCCTTGGCTAGTAGATGCACCATCACATTCATCTCTGCCTCTACTTCTACATGAAATTCTTCCCTTTGTCTTTGTGTGTTAAATCTCGTTCTCTTCTCTACCAATAACAGTCATTAGATAAGGACCCATTCTAAGTCCAAGCTGATCTTATCTTGCGATAATTACATTTGCAAAGACCGTATTTCCAAGTAAGGTCACTTTTGTAAGTAATAGGGCCTAGGACTTGAATTTATCAGGGAGAGAGTACAATTCAGCTCACTACAGTTTCTGAGTCTTTTGAGATGACACTAATGTTTTTTGGCATTTTTCTTGGTTTTTGTATGACACAATGTTCATTTCATGACCCGCTTGTAATTAGTTATGTCTATAGGGATTTCTAGTTCTTTTTAGTGAAAAATGGTATTTAGAGATCATGATATAGGTGCTAAGAATGTATTTGCTTTCATAATCAGTAAAAAAAAAATTATTTAAATAAAAGTATCCATTCATACTTAAAGAATTTCTCAAGAATCTGTTCTAGAAAAATAATGCAAACTGGCTGGGCACGGCAGCTCATGCCCGTAATCCTAAGCACTCTAGGAGGTCAAGGCAGGTGGACTGCTTGAGCTCACAAGTTCAAGACCAGCCTGAGCAAAAGTAAGACCCCTGTCTCTACTAAAAATAGAAATACTGAGGCAAGAGGATCTCTGGAACCTGAATTGCAGGTTGGAGGTTGCTGTGAGCTGTGATGCCACAGCACTCTACCCAGGGCAACAGCTTAAGACTATCTCAATAAATAAATAAATAAATAAATAAATAAATAAATAAAATAATGCACATCATTTAAGATGCTATATTCAGAGCAACATTCTTTGTAAGATTATATATACAAGCAGAATTTGAAGCAACATAAACAATTATTAGAGATGTTACTATATAATTTATGATTAAGCCCCTTAATGGGATATTATGTGGCCATAGACAATGATTTAATAACAACATTTAGCAACAGGAAAAATGCTAATACTATAACAATAACAACAACAAAAGGATATATAAGTGAACAAAGATTATAATATACAGAACTATGTTTATGAAAAATGATTGAAAAAAATACTCTAAATTTCTAGAGCGGTGCCTGCGGCTCAGTGAGCAGGGCGCCAGCCCCATATACCGAGGGTGGCAGGTTCAAACCCAGCCCTGGCCAAAGTGCAACAAAAAACAGCTTGGCATTGTGGGCAAGAGAATTGCCTTAAGCCCAAGAACTGGAGGTTGCTGTGAGCTGTGACACCACAGCATTCTACCAAGGGTGACAAAGTGAGAGTGTGCCTCTAAATACCCTAAATTTCTAATATGATTATCTGAGAGAGATGAGATTAAGAGTGATTATTTTGATGATGATTATTTTTTTTACTGTGGTTATTTTCCTTTAAAAATGCTATATTTGTATGTAGGTATATCTTTCTGCACACACACAAAATAGGCAAACAGTATTTCTTCATCAGAGAACTCTGGGACTCCTGCCTTGGAGGTGCTCAGATAATGTTATCCAGTCATGGAAGTGCTTGGGGCTAACTAGATTGCTGCCTCTGACCCCAAGGCCAAACTTTTGCAGGTCCTTCCCTATCTAACTCAGTGTGACCAGATGTCCAAAGAGAGTATGCTACTGCCTCTGCCTCTGGCTGGCTTACCCTCAACTGTGGAGCTTTTGTGGGTATATTTCCTATTTGGCCTCCTGTGTTCTCACCCTGGCTCACAAAAGGTCCAAGGTGTACTGCCTGAACTATCATTTATGATTGTCTTCCTATGATCTATTTAATAAATATGTGCAAATAATAAATACAAAAAGGGTATATAAGAGCAAATTTTTTTCCTCTTGGCCTCAGGTGACTCCCAGACCAAATGTGAAGAGGAACTTTTAATCCTACATCTAAGGGTGAATAGAAAGTTATTCTTGGTCTTCCTTCTGTTAAATCAGTTTGTTGTTGCTGAACTACTGCAATTTAGAGGGCTCTAATAAAGGCATCATCCTTTCCTGCTTCCCAGCTCCTGAACGTCAGCATCCCAAACAATGGTTATTTGTTTAGGCAGATTAAGAATGCTACCTAAATAGGAAACACATAGGCTAGTGAAGTAGCCGAGGTCTATTATCCTAGCACTCTGTGAGCCCTAGGAGGTGGACTGCTTGAGCTCAGGAGCTCAAGAACAGCCTGCGCAAGAATAAGATCTTGTCTCTACTAAAAATTAGCCAGGTTGTGACAGATTCCATAGTCCCAGATACTTGGGAGGCTGAGGCAGGAGGATCACTAGAACCCAGGAGTTTGAGGTTGTTGTCAGCTATGATGCCACAGCACTCTAGCCTGGGGCAACAGAGTGAGACTGTCTAAAAAAAAAAAATAAATAAATAATAGAGGAGACACATAAAAGCCCAAAAGATTTTGCTTTGCTATTAGTAACACATCTGAGAATGGAATAAGTGCCAATGACTCACTACCACAAGGGCTGGGTCCTAGTATCGCCCCGTTTGTTATTGCTTTTCTCATATGGGAGACAGTGCTACTGACCTACTTTCCAGAGGTCATCCCCTCTCAACGGCTTACACAACTCCAGGGAGGAGACCAGTCATACTTTCTTGCCCTGTCTCCTTTTAACAAGGTCCTTCTGTAAGACGGCTGCCTGAGCAGTCTTCTGGCTGGACAGGGAGTCTTCCTCTGTGGGAGGCCAACTGGTCTACCCAAGGTTGTATGTGGCCCGGTTAGGTTCGTACTCTTACTTACTAAGCTACGCAACCCAGATAGTTCAGGAAAAGCAGGTGGTGTGTGGGCAGCCAGGATGGCTCACCTGCTGGGTGGTGGCCAGACAGTACTCTGCCGTGCTCAGGATGCTGCAGATGAGGCACAGTTCCTCCAGGGTGAACTTGGCCGCTTCTGAGCCCTCCTTTTCCTTGAGGAGGCTGCTGATGGTCAGCCCTCCACTGCTGGTTGTGGTTCTAAGGAATAGGAACAGGAACTAATCAGACTAGCACTTCTAATTTGCTTCCTGAACTGGAAACTGCATATTTGAAGACAAAGAAAAGGGGGAAGGAAAGGCTGGACAAAGCCCAAATAAAACCTCAGACAATGAATCCTTTTCCTACTGACCTCACCTTGACTATCATCTGTTTAGATTCTCTCACCATCAGAATTAGGAAGAGACAATTGCCAGAGTCAGCTGGTAATTAGTCAAGTGAAGGGCGATAACCTGACCCCCGCAGGGAAGGCTGCTGGGCCGCCTCTCCCTTCAGCCGGGCATTTCCTGGTATGCAGAACTCATCCAGGGTCAATCACAGCACGGAAGCTGGTTCCACAACCGCTATTCTCAGTTAGGAAAAGTCTGCACGGGAACTTACATGTGGCTTGTGCAGGAGGACATAGTGAATGTTAAGACACAGCTCCTGCCCAAGGCCCTAATTGCCTCGAGAGACCCAAAAGCAATGCATGGCCTCCTATGACTACAGTTTTATTTAGGAGGGGAGGGCAGTCCAGCTCCCGAGGGAGTTCTGAGGTAGCATTGATTACCCACTAGTATTTGGACGCTTCAGAATCCTCTCTTGGTTCCTTTCACCTTCCCCCCATTTCTTTGAATAGTTTCTTTAGTGAGAAAAATCCCAGCTGGGTGTGCCATTGATATACTGTTGGGACACTTACTAACATATATGAGAAAATGCTCATAGGACGATGGTAAGTGAAAGTAGCAGCTATAATATGATAAACAGTACGGTCTCAATTTTATTAAACAAAGGCACGCAAATCACACACATTACACATATAAAAAAGAAAAAATGGAAAAATACCAAAAAGTTAAAGATGTTTTCCCTAGCTGATGAGACTGCATGCGATTTTTATTTTCTTCTTTGTGCTTTTCTGTTTTTTTCTGAGCTATGATAAACTTGGGATTATCTTCATAAGCAGGACAAAAATTATAGGGAATTAAAAAATAATTTTTATCATAGTCAAAGTAATTCTCATTAGTAAAACATATCTATTACTTCTTATCTCCTGGAGAGCATATCCTATTTCCTCCCCAAAATGTAAAACTCTCACATATGACATATTTTAGTGGTAATGACAGAAATTAATTCTAGAATTGTTAAATTAAGACCTGGGGATGATTTGTAAATACTAAATTTAGAAGCATTACTTCAGGTTATATTCTGTTACAGTTGAAATTGCTATATAACCAAAACGTCTCTAAAACCCTAGTTGAGCAACCCACTTATGTCAAGTAATAAGCAATATAACAACATTCTAATGTCCCAGAATAACACAGTAGAGTCACCATAAATAAGAGCTGTGCTCTGCAACACCCCCCTCCCCAAATCCTACCACAGCTTTAAACATTAGGCTCTGTCCAGCATAGCAAGACGCACATACCACGAGAGAGACTTTCGAACTTAACCAGACTGAGGGAAGAACAGGTTCATTCCTCAGGTGTAGTATCTAATTATCATACCAGGGCACAAGCTCATTGAATGAGGATTGAATGACATTGCTTATGCTATTTAATAGTTATTTCCACCATGACCTCACTTTTTTTTTTTTCCAAATAGCTATAGCTGAATCCATGTCAACGAGACACATCTATAATGGGGTTGACTCCCTGGAGTCTACCCCAGTACGGTCTGACCCACAATGGCAGCCGGTGTAGGCATTTCCTCCAATGGTCTTCATCAGCCGTGGAATGTCATTAGAGAGGAAATGGTTTCAGACCCTTGGGAACTCAGAGAGCTTTCCTCCCTGATACTCTTAGTAGTTCAATAAACAACTGCAGAATGGATTTTCTTAAGATTCCCATATTTAGGGATATTTGGATCTTACTTCACCACTCAGACCATGAAGAACAGAACTCACTTGGGCAGGTTGCCGGAGAGGATTTTCCAGGCGTATTCTCGGAGGTACTTCTGGAAGATGGTGGTCAGGGCGATCATTGGCTCCCCGGTGCTGAGCTGAGAGCACTGCACCATGCACTTCTTGTAGTAGACAAAGAGGTCAGCACAGCTGGGGAGCACGGCACCCCCTTCATCAGTGTTGGGCTTAGGTGGCCCCTGGGCTTTGAAATCAGCCACAAACCGATCTATGAGCTCTCCAAGGTTCCTAGGAAAAAGAAAACCTAAAATGTTATTTCATGACAAGACAGACAAGGCCAATGTGCTCTTACACAATGTACATAGATCACTGGCATGAATAATCATTCCTTACACTTTTAAAATTTAAAATTAGATCCATTTTTATCAATATCATCATTCACCCCACCATCACAGCAATAAAATTTGGCATTTGTGTGTTACTTTACAATTTTTTTTTTTCTTTTTTAGAGACAGAGTTTCACTTTATCACCCTTGGTAGAGTGCCGTGGCATCACAGGTCACAGCAACCTCCAGCTCTTGAGCTTAGGCGATTCTCTTGCCTCAGCCTTCCAAGTATCTGGGACTACAGGTGCCGGGGGACAACACCCAGCTATTTTTGTTGTTGTTGTTGTTGTTGCAGTTTGGCTGGGGCCGGGTTGGAACCCACCACTCTGGATATATGGGGCCGGCACCCTGCTCACTGAACCACAGGCATCACCTGTGCTTTACAAATTTTTAAGGCACTTCATTAAGGGCTTCATTTGACACAAGCCCCTCTGAGCAAGATAGGGCATTACTGACCCCTCTAAAAGGTGAGAAAATTAAGTTCTAGAAAGTCTGTCACAGGATTTAGTGGCAGAGCTGAGCCTCGACTCCATCATTTAAGTATGTATACTGGCCCTACTACCATATTAATACCATTTCCCCTTTGTACAAATGAAAGCCCCCAATAGTAATGTACCAGGCATTATGCCAGTGCTTTATAATCATTATCTCATTGAACTTCATTTACTTTTTCATAATAATTTTTCAAAGTAGGTACTAACTACTATCCTCATTTTCAAAGAATTAAACTCCTTATTTAAAGTCATGTAGCAAGAAAGAAGGGGAGCCAGGATTCAAAGCCAAGCAGCCTCGCTCTATAAGCACTGTACTTCCTAAAACATAGAAAGTTTATGAAGTCAGCAAATATTTAGACATCACCAGCCTAACTATGTCCAAGAGATAGATGCCTAAACAAAGACTGTAAAAACTATTCTAATTCTTTTCCTTCTGCTTTAATGTAGTTTTTCCTTTAGAATATCCAGAATCAAAGGTTATAAAGAAGTCTTAGGAAAAGAGAGGGTATGAACAGTTCCAGGATTGTCCTAGGACTCAGCGGAGAGGATGGTCACAGTTTTGTTTTTTTTTTCCCCCCATTTCTCTTCAATTTGTCTCAGTCATAATGAGTCGCCACTAGTTAGAATCCAGCAGGGCTACAGTAATTGTTCTTTGCCCAGCTGTGCTATGTGAAAAATGGGAGGGATCCCCACTGCCTCTAACATTCTGTATCTTTTTAGGTTGTTATTTAAGGCTATAGGAATCCAGCTGTGTTTTTAAAATGTATTTATATAATAGGAAGAAAAAGATGAAAACCACAGACACCATTAATTAGCAGGAATAGGGGAAAACTGACATCTGCTCAAGAGCTTTTGTTATTGAAAGTTTATTATATCCAAATGCAGTCACTCTACCCTCAAAGAACTGCAGGCCTAGGCTGGGTCTATGTCTGTGTTGATAGTCAGAAAGCAGGGAAGGATCTCATTAGTTGACCTTGGGAAGCTTCACAGTCACCACTCCAAGCTCCATGCTCCTTGCTTCAGTTTCCACTAAATCTCCAGCCTCTCCCCCACAGCTGACCCCACACTCCAACCAGAGTCCCTCTCCAAGGCTCCCCCACTTTACCTTCTCCTGGCTGTTGCCCATGTGCCTCCCTGGTCAACACGCTCTCTCCTCCCACCACCTCTCCACTCATCTTTCAAGCTCAGCTCATCTCACCTATATAACCTTGATTCACACCAAGCCTGCCCCCCAGCTGGGACTTCTATCATGTGTCACTCCGTAATACTTTATTTATTTTTTTAAAGACTTTACTATGCAATGTAAGGGTATAATGTACTCAAAAAACATGCCAACCTTCTCCCATCCTGGCAGTGCTAATTAACGATGGCCCCCTTTTCACTTATCCTTCTCGTAATTCCTGAATCCTTCCTGAGACGGTGCTCCAGCTAGTCACCTCTAATGAGCTGAAGTTGGTACAAAGGTAAAAGGAAACTCTTCTGTTGCATGTATGTTATCATCAGCTCTCTGAGGGTGGGAATGATGTTTATGGTACTTCTGCTGCCCCGGCCCACCCCTTGTGCTTATGTGTGGGCTAATCTTCTTGCTGGTGCCCCATTCATATTTAGCTGACCAATCTCCATTCTTTGCTCCTAAGGAATGGGAATGGAGGGTTGGGAAGGCAGACGTGGGATAGGGGCTGGTACAGTGGAGAACGCGTAACAGAAGGCAAAGACTCTACTAGCCTTATGAGAGATTCTAATCTCCAAAACAATAGTGCCAACCAAAACAGGGCCTAGAGCTCGGAAGTGTTTTTACTTTAATTACTCATCTATTCGCCTAGAAGATGGATACTTCCTTCCTATAACAGAGCCAACCCAGTAAGATCATAGATTAAAAATTACAACCACAAAGCATAAAGAAAATTTCCACTTCAAAAAATGAGAAAGATCTACATTTGCAGAATGTTTATCGGGTTACTTTTACATTGTTATCTAGTGTGGATGAGAAATAAACGTGCCAGGGAAACCTTCCTTCCCCTTCCATCTTCCACATTGCATCAGCATGCTTCACCGCCATAGAAGACATCAGGAAATAAGTTGTCAATGTTTCACAGGATAGAAGAGTACAAGTTACCCCAGTGGGAATGGGTAAGGCTTATTAGTTCTGGATAGACGATCCAACCCAAACAGACAGGGATCGAGCACTTATTTCTAGTGTGGAAGGCTCAGTGGGATCTAAGTAAAACATACAAATGAATTCAACTGGAAAAAAAAAAAAAAAAAAAAAAAGTCATCATTTCTTCCAGACACTAAACACTACTCTGAGTTTGGACAAGGTCTTCTTGCGTGACTACTGGAGGAAGGTCTGCATGGCAGGAAGACCTGCCTGGAATCACAAGGAAGTCCCTTCCATGCCCTCAAGCAAGTACGATCGAGTGTTTACAAAGGGTCAAGTCCCCATCCAGGTGACGCGGGGGTTAAGACACCTCTACCCATTAGAAGCTTTCTGCCTATTTGGGGAGGTTGCTTTTAATAAAATTTGAAATTGGTATAAAAATAGATATAGATGTATGTGTGGTATATACACATGAACATTTACACATATAATACTTCTTAGCTTCCTCTGCCAGAGAACCTAGAAGCAATGACACCCAAGCAGTAATGCGCAGGCCCAATGTCCTGAACTTCGTTTCTTTTCTTTCTTTCTTTTTTTTTTGAGGCAGTCTCACTTTGTTGCCCTTGGTAGAATGCCATGGTGTCACAGCTCACAGCAACCTCCAGCTCTTGGGCTTAGGTGATTTTCTTGCCTCAGCCTCCTGAGTAGCTGGGACTACAGGCGCCCACCACAATGCCCAGCTATTTTTTTGTTGCAGTTGGGCGGGGCCAGGTTCAAACCCTACTCATTGAACCACAAGCTCCGCCCTGTTTTTTTTTTTTTTTTTTTTTTTTTTTTTAAAATGATTGTATTTGACCATGGTTTAAAAACCCTACAAATTTTGATGGACCAACACCAAAAAGTTTGGGGAATATTGGTAAGTAGCTGTTCACCGTGGTTTTTTTTTTTTCTATTTGGTAGTTTTTTGTTTTTATTAGTACTGACTGGGTTTATGTGGGTTGGGCTCTACGGTCTGTTTATCATGAACAAGCGATTTGTTTTATTAA